>OMKK01042575.1:0-39321 GCA_900302305.1 Polymixia japonica | reverse complement strand
ACGATTTTAGCGTGTGTGTGTGTGTGTGTGTGGGTAGTGTCTGTGTGTGTGTGTGTGTGTGTGTGTGTGTTAGGCTGTGTTTCCTTTCTTCTCTTTACAAGTTTCAGCAATACACTCTTCAGCTTTAGATAACAGGCCACCGTTTTCTTCAACGTCATCCAGCTGGAGAAATATGACAGAAGTCAATTGCTGGGGTTCTGTGTCTGCTTGACAATAACACTGAATACGGTTGACTTTTTTGATTTCCCGGTCGTCGTGAGAGGTCAGCGAGAGCGCATGACGATCCATAGATCGAACAACTGACCTCCATAGATATGCTGGTCCCTGTATCCATCGCTGACATTCAACACATTTTTAGCACTCAGTCCTCTGGATGCAGCATCCACTGGACTTTCCTTTGTGTCAACATATTTCCACGGTGACACATTTGTGTCATCTCGTATCATTCCTACTCTGTTTGCCACAAAGGTGTGAAATCTGGCAGTTTAATTTAATATGCATTTAAGTACTGTTTGGCTATCAGTCCAAAAAAATGGAATCTTCCAGCTTTAGCTATAGCTCTGATTTGAGCATTTTTGTCCTACCTTACAGCAGCAGTGAGCTCGATTCTTGGGATGGTGATTTGTTTTAAGGGAGCTACTCTGGTCTAACCTGACACGCCAGATGGTTTGTTACACAGAACCATCTGGGAAATCTTCACAGGAAATTGTTTGGAAAAGGGCAGGCACTTTCAAAAAATACTTGGCAGGTGATTGGATGAACCATCTGTCTATCACCTTCTATCACGGGTTACACCACGCCAGTAGCTGCCAGTAGTTACTCACAGGACGCTGATTGGTCCGCAAAACTGAAGTTCGGCCACAATCTAATTAACTTGAAGCCTGACAAGATGGATTCTCGTGATTGCGATTCTCACGTGAACTTGTGATCTTGCAAATCCAGCTGCCTCGCAAGGTAAATTCTGGCCTTTCCCATCAGAAATGCCAGATCTACTTCACCTTTCCTGTTCTTCAGCCTACCATACATGCGCTCACTGGCATCCGAGAAGTGGTGCAGCTGGGTATGGGTTGGTGTTTCAAACTCCTTCGGCTTGATGCATCTACTGACTCTGAAGTCAGCCAACTCCGAAAGGTCTAATGTCCATTTTTTGTCTACATAGTTCTTGAAGAAGAGACTTGGCAGGTAAGGTAAAACCCCGAGTGGATCAAAAACTGAACTCACCATTGACAAAATTCCTCTATGTGTGTGTGGTCTTTGTTCGATTGCGATATTGAATGTTAATGCATCACCTGGTGATAACCCCATTGAGGCCTCAAGCTTTAAACGGCCCGGCCGTTTGTGTCAGCAGCACAAACAGCAGCAGTGGTGGCACGATGACTGCTCCCACTGGGCTAGTGGGCTTTGGCAGCGCCTCCCTAAGCACAGGAATTGGACCCCAAACACAAACTCAAGACCAAATCATGCAGAACGTGATAATCCAGCGCACACCAACACCCATCATCCAGCCCAAACTCTTCAAACAGCAGCAGCAGCAGCCACAGCAAGCGCCCCATCCCCTGCAAGGTCTGGGCCCTGAAGCAGTTCAGGGTTGAGTGACTCTCCCTGCTAAGATGCACTGCAGTCAAACACTACCCTGAGAGGTTTTTTTTCCTATGGTGGTGTACTCCATGGTGTGGAATATACCATAGTCTCCGTTCCAGCTCTTCTTGTGGCAACTCCTCAGCGTGTCCATTTTCTCTAACTTCATACAGGAAATCTGAGTATTCTCTGTGGAAATGTTCATCCTTTTTGAATGACCTTTTCACAAGCAGGAGGCGCTGTTCAGCAACGAGGCGGTTATTTGGCATGACTATGTCGTCCTTCCTGATAGGTAAGTTTAGGCTGTAATGCCCATCCTTCTCTGTCATTGAATCATTTGCGATTTTCACAAACCTTTTGTCCTCCACTAACATTTCAGGCTTGTCTTCTGAAGATCTCTCACCGAAATCACGATTGCACTGGTTTACCAACGTTTCTTCGAGGTTCCCAACAGAGAGTCTGTTGATAGTGACTGTAGGACAGCTACTATGGCTACTGTTGTCATTATCTCTGATTGGCCCATTGATTACCCAAGCCAATAGGGTTCTCACAGCATAAGGCCTGTCTCCACCGCTGTTTATTATTTCCCAGGGTTCCCGGGCCTTTGGAGTATTGGTTCCTATCAATAACTCCACTTCAACATCAGTGTGAGGAATCTCAAAGTCTTTCAGGTGAGACCATTTGGCAAGGTCCTCCTGTCCGGGGATGTTATCTGTTGTTACAGGTATGTCCTTTTGTGTGTACGCAATCCGCATCGGGTACTGATATAAAGTCTTCCTTATTCAGCCCAGCCACCTCAAGTCCTGTTATGATGTGCGAGGGAACACATTCCTCTCGATTCATAGTGCGTAGCAGAATTCTAGTCCTTCGACTTTTAATGTTTAGTCGTGTCATCAGCTGCTCTGTGCAGAATGTCTGTGCTACCTGGGTCAAGGAAAGCATATGTTTGTATTGTCTTGTCTCTTTTGTTGCTTTTGACCTGGACTATGGAAAGTATGCAGTCTTTGTTGTGACCGGCCCCAATAGACCCACAAGTATGAAGAGAAACTAACGCACTACTCATTTTTCCTCCTTCTGTTCCTATGTTTGTCACATTTTCCCTTGCCTCAGTGTGAAGCACTCCAGGGCGTTTTAGATTACAGACATTACATGTTAGATTCCCTTTGCAGTCTTTCGTTCGTGTGTCCAGTCACGACACAACCAAAACATATTTGTCTGTTCTTTAAAAAGTCAGTCTTCTCCCCGTGAGTCTTCTTTTTCAGATACGGGCATATTTCCAGCGTCTGGCCACCGTTGCAGAACATACATGGGCCCCGCAGGACTTGAGAGGAGTCAAGTTTGTGTACTGTGGTGGCAACACCTCCTGTTGATTTGGAATTTGACAGGTGTTTGTTTTTTCCTTTGTCAGGGTTGGTTTTATATACGCAGAGTCTTGTATATCGCCATAAACTGGATCTGACAATATTCTCACTTGCTTTTCGACAAACTTTACTAGATCCACAAGTCTCCTGAGGAATAATGCATATGTCTGCAATGGTTTTGGGTCCCCAGGCTTAATGGTAGGCCAAGTGAGGGCCTTGTCCATATAGGCATATTATATTTTATATCCATTGTCAAAATGTTCTTCCAGTAGACTTTTAACTTTCTGGTCTCCTCTGTCAGGATCCAGGTGGCGGCAGCTCTTGACCAGGTCCTGTGCTTGCCCCCTAGTGTACTGCTCTACAAAGTACAGCCTATCCCTGATATTATTATTCTCCATTGAAAACTGTAACGTCCTTTTGTGGTAGTAAAGTCAGTTGTTGCTGTTTTACCAGAATACTTGTAATGTCATTTTGTTTTTGCAAGATTGTATAGAGGTTGTCAGGCTCTGCCAATTGATCCATATGGGGTTATGCACAGAGGGTGTGCCTTGGTCATGCTCTGCGCGGGCCTGCAGAAGCGGTCTTCCCTGCGGACCTGGTGCAGGTTCACTCCAAGTGGCTTGCGTTTGAGTTGGGATGTTGTGGTTTCTTTGAGCCTTCCTCGAGTCACAGCGTGTTGGTTTTCTCGAGCGGTTTGGGTTTGATTGAACAGATGAGGGGTTTGGAATTGAACTCTGGATTTTTGGGGCGAACGCTTTCAGTCCTGAACTGCAGTTTAATTTATCACAGATTTCTTGAAATCTAGTCCTGAGCTTTCATACTTCAAAGCCATCAAAGCAGCATGGTCCTCAAAGTAAGCGTTCGAGCCATCTATTGTTCAGCTCCCGAGTGGATTTGAACACTTCAGTTCTTGCTGTTGAAGAGCGTCCCTCATTTTCCTCGATCGTTCCTCCTCTACCTCCAGGGCATGCCTTTGCTTGAGCGTGGCGAGTTTTGTCACCAATGCTGCCCTTTCTGTTTCAGCCCGAATGCGCGCTAATAACGTGGAGGATGTGGATGAGCGCGAGCTTGAGCTTCCCTTGTTGCTTACAACTGCGGATACGCTGTCCTCAGGTGCAACTTCAGACTAATTATCCTCATCCTCCTCTTCAGTGCTTTGGGTTTCATTTGTAGCCTCAGTCAGCCATTTTGTCACAGATACAAAGAATATACAGGATATACAGGCCAGTTTCGGTTCATACTATTGTATCTCATCATTTTTACGTTCCTCTTCAGACAATATAATTTGAAATGATGTGTGTATGACCTTAAATTAATTTAAAAGTACATTGTATTTGGCCATGTTTTCTTTAACTTAATTAATTAGTTAATTAATAATATTTTTGCAGAGAGTTAATTGGAAAAAAACGTCTTGGGTTTATTTCCTTGTACAAAAGAGAAACCCAGTTTCAATAAACAAATAATCTAAATGAATCTTATCTTAATTTAGGGCAATGTAATTGCGAAACCGAGTTTAGTCATTCCAGTCCAAGTCAAGCCAAGCTGTAGAAAGGCTTTGCCACAATCAGCCACTCTGCGCGCACCTGTCCTGCCATCATATATAGCCAGAGGTAATTTCTGCCTAGGAGAGATTATATAGGGCTCCTACAAAGTTTATTACCCATCTATTTCTTTTAACTTTTACATACCTACATAATATGGCAACTGCTGACAGCCCTTATTTTGAAATGATATATTCCTCCCTTTCAAACAACAAACTGCACATTCCTGCAAGTACATGAGTTGTGACTTTTAAGCGGTTCCTCTTATAATTCCAAAGTCCATCTTATGAGTTGAGAGGGAGGGACTAGCAGTATCGTAGCTCATTAAGTACAGGAACAGAACTCTGATTAATCTCTCTGTCACTCAAATGCTGACTGTATGACCAACACACTACATGTTTGATCCTGTGATTCCTGACAAAAAAAGAGTAGACTTGACTTCTTGGACATCAAGATCAATTTTCTAAAGGAACTGGTGATAGCACACGACAGTCATTTCACTTTGTTCCAGAGAAAAAAAGGTTTGTAATTTTATATGACTATACAAGAAAAGTTCATCATTAATGAAAGCTAATCATCAATGAATAACTTGATTCATGTTCAATATTGATCCAATATTGATTTGATAATTATGTTAAATAAAGATGACATCATTTGAAGATCCTTTACTGATACTTTACTTGAAATGATAATATTAGACAATATCACCACAGTATAAGAACATCATAGTAAGCCTACAGACAGAGCGATATAAAATATATTTTGATTACAGTATGTATGACTGTTCTGAAAATATTCACCTCCTATATATTATATTATGTTAACAATATTTTTACACTGGCTTCTTCAAAAAAATTGGCTCTGTAGCATCTTTTGACAGTACTAGTGTGAATCAATGGGGAATCAAACCATTGTCTTATGAATAAATGTTAAGTAAAGTGTTGCCTATTGTTGACTGGATGTAAATACGACCGTTTTCACCCCACTACTGCTGTTTCTTAATGTTGACAATAAAATAGAAAGGTTATTAAAAAAAAAAAAACAGCTAAAAAACTAAGATATTGTCTTAAATCTACTATGTAACCTACGTTCCACAGCCTTGTACCACACAGAAAGACTTAGCATGCTACTTAGCATGTAGCATGTCTATATTTGCAATGTTTGGCATATTATTCTTGATTTGATGTAAAAT
Source organism: Polymixia japonica (assembly GCA_900302305.1). Classification (NCBI taxonomy): domain Eukaryota; kingdom Metazoa; phylum Chordata; class Actinopteri; order Polymixiiformes; family Polymixiidae; genus Polymixia; species Polymixia japonica. Next base: position 33,649 of record OMKK01042575.1, on the reverse strand, counting down.
TCTCTTGACTATCACTGTATTTGTCATATCTGTTCTATGTAGAACTGGTGGACACTTAGAGGCACGTTTGACCAATGACTTTTGGGCTGCACCGATGTGACTTGGCGAAAATGAACAATGGAAATAACTGTTTTGACATGTCACCATCTGCTGTGGAGTACCCATACCAGTACCCTTACTCATCATATCTGCAGCTCAGCCACAGCAGTTACCAGACCATCGACAGAACACCGACATGCAGCTACCCATACTATTACGCGTACGGACAGTACCAGAGTAAGTCCTCTGTTCATCACAGCCTGCACGGCTTCCTCAGTGACACACAAATACAAGCCTAGATGTAAGTTCTTTGATGTATGACAACGGCTCGCGTCATTTTGTATCTTTTTGCTCAGGTTCAGTGAAAGAAGAGCCCCAGTCACTACCACTATATTGGGACAACAGTCCCTGTCAAGCCAGACTCCCTGCTTTCTCGAAGCCCTCCATCCAACCGAGCCCCCTGCTTGACATTGACTGTAGAGTGTGTGGAGACAAGGCCTCTGGGTTCCACTATGGTGTCCATGCATGTGAAGGCTGCAAGGTAGGACTATGGATGCCAGATTATTCAAGATAAACATAGTATGTGTTTTTTTTTAGATCGATATGGAAAATCTGAGGTCCATTTTCTCTGCATTCCCTATAGGGTTTCTTCCGTAGGACTGTGCACTTAAAACTTGTCTATGAACAATGCGACCTACACTGCCGGATTCATCGAAAGAGCCGAAATAAGTGCCAATATTGTCGCTTTCAAAAGTGTCTGCTTGTGGGAATGTCACATAATGGTAACCACATTTTTACGTGAACAAATATGCATTTATATAGTTCAAACACACGGTTGGTTATCTATATGAGTTTTCTGCTCTCTTGCTGCTATGCATTAAAAGTACAACGTCCCATCTCTACAGTATATGAATGGCCAACAGTGAATTTCATATCTTTGTGCTTGCTGTTTGAAGTTTGTAGGGTAGTTTGAACTTTAAACTTTGCAATGCTGTGACTGCTGACACCATAGGCTTCTAGGTAGAGTATCTTGTCATTACTGGCATTTAGGTTGCATAACACACATCTTTTTTTTTCACATTTTCTTGTCACGTGATCAGTTTTACTTTACTGATAATAGACTGTGACTTTAGCAATTCTATCAATATTTTGTTAAGATCCATTTCTGTTTTGATATAACTTTTTTCTATTTGTTTTATATAATTAGCCTGTACAGTAATAACTTGTCATCTTTAAGGCTCATGGTTAAGTTCTTTGGTAGGCCAACAACTTCAGCTGCGAGTGATTGGAAAACATAAATATTATGAACTTTACAAAACACATTGGCTTTACAATAATTCTACTGATTCCAGTTATTATGTACAAGCATGTCATTTTTGCAAAGAAAAAAACCCCAAAAAAACCTTTTGGCTATCACATTTTATCATTGCTGAGCAAATTGTTTTTATTTTACTTTTATTGTTAGTCTGTATCCCATCTCTTTTCTTGCCACCATATCTATGGGGATATTGTTCAATTAGTACTGAACAATGAATTATTCTTGAAGTATCATATTTTTTAATGTAAAAATAATATGTGCAATTCAATCAATGTGAAAACTTGGATGGTGTTGGCAGCCATCCGTTTTGGCAGGATGCCCCAGGTGGAAAGGGAGAGGATACTAGCCCAGTACCTGGATGTGGACCCCAGCATGCCAGAGTCTGCTGACCTGAGGATGCTGGCCAGACTCCTAGTCACATCCTACCACAAACACTTCCCTCTGACCAAGAACAAGGCTGAAGCCATCCTCTCTGGGAAGACACATGGATGCACAGTAAGAAAGGCTTTCACAGTGTATCACACTGTAGGCATTTGCGCTGTTCCTGTTATTTCTAGATAAGTCAACAGTACAGGAGGAAAGAGTGACGGAAAGGTAATCGGACGGCTTGTCTAGGAACTTGTCAGATTTTCTATTCTCAAATTCATGTGTAACCTTGTTCTAGAACACTATATGGCAGGATGTTTATTTTGCTGTCATTTTCTGTAATGCTAACAGAGCTCTAAATATTGTTATACAGAGGGTGTTAACGCAGGTATAAAATGGACTGAAAAAGTTATTTACTGTAAGCCTCATAGAAATATAATTTGCTTTTGCGTTGTTACCGTTAGCATTGGAATTGATTCATTTTCAACAACACTGTACCTCAATGGTCACAAAATATGCATTGGTTCAATGAACAACACCACTGAAGTTTGTAATTATGCAACAGATAAGGTTGTTGTAAAAATTATGAGGCCATTATCCTAATTGTTTTATTGTAGTTTTATTAGGATGCCATTAGCTGCCACCTTAGTAACAGTCTTCCTGGAATCCTATCCTAATAAACTGCATAAACTGAATGGGAAATGAATGAACATAGTATATTTCTAGACAAGTACTGATTCAATATGTTGCCATGGTGCACATTGTCTAACTCCTAATATGCTGAAGATGTCAATCAAATTCTTCTGAAAATGTAAAAATGATCCATCCGTGACGCAATATTTTCCTGTCTGTTTTTCACTGATATGGCGCATCTTCCCTTTCAGCCCTTTGTTATCCATGACATGAAGACGCTGACAGTCGGTCAATACTTTGTAAACTGCAGAGAGCTTCCAGCACCGGACCAGCAGATGTCTAACCTGCCTAATGCTCCGGCCTATCCCTTCTCCTCCCAAGAGTATGAGGAGGAGGTGGAACTCTCCTTCTTCCGCAGGGTACAGATCCGCACCGCCGAGGCTATACGGGAGATCACAGAGTTTGCTAAGAGCATCCCAGGCTGGACAGAACTGGACATGAACGATCAGGTGACCCTGCTGAAGTACGGCGTCATCGAGGTTATGATAATCTTGATGGCGCCGCTCATGAATAAAGATGGCACGCTATTTGCATACGGACAGATCTTCATGACCCGTGAGTTCTTGAAGTGCCTGCGGAGGCCCTTCGGTGAGATGATGGAGCCCAAGTTTGAGTTTGCCGTGAAGTTTAATTTGCTGGAGCTGGACGACAGTGACATGGCTCTGTTCCTAGCCGTCATCCTGCTGAGTGGAGGTTGGCATTCAAACATTTATAATTTTCACTTACCTTTGTACAATACTTCCTCCTCATCAGTCATTATTCATAATCCTCATTGACTGCCGTGACATTTGATTTATTTGATTTTATTTCAGTGTCATGCACTCTAGGTGTCCAGTGCCTACATGGGCTAACAAGACACATCCATACATTATGTAACATTTGTTGGTATGATCAACTTATTCCTAAACAAAGTACATTTGTCTCAGGCTTTGCACATAAATTGTACCACTTAGAATGCATCTTTTCTGAAACATATCTCAACTCTTTCATATAGAATATGTAACCAAAGGAAAACAGAGGTCATTGTTCTACAAACCACACTTCTCAAATCAAGATGTTATGAATATAAAAAATTAAATTAATTTCATGATGAAGTTTATGAAATGTAATAAGTATAAAGGAATGTCAGCAATGTCTCCAACAAAACAAGTAGGCGCAATATGTTTCCTTCTTCACTGTAATCCTTTTTTGGCTACTGCAATAACCAAATTTCCCCCACGGCATGAATAAAGTTAATCTAATCTAATATAATCTAATCTAATCTAATCTAATCTAATCTAATCTAACGGATGGTACTCAAAAATGTTTTCCCTCGTGCCATGCAGATCGCCCTGGCCTGGTCAACGTAAAGCCCGTTGAAGAACTACAGGAGATGGTGCTGCAGGCCCTAGAAGTTCAGCTGAAAACCTTCCACCCAGAACCCCCCCAGCTGTTTGCCAAATTGCTGCAGAAGATGGCTGATCTGCGCCCCCTGGTGGCACACCACGTCGGTCTCATCCACCTGCTGAAGAAGACTGAGCAAGAAATGTGTCTGCATCCCCTACTGAAAGAGATTATAAGGGACCTGTATTAGAACAGGGGGATCTCTGAACATCAACTCTGATTATTCAACTGATTGTACCTTAACATTAAGAATTTGGGCAAAGATATGATAGATTGTTAGATATGATAAATTGTTTCTAGGATAGTTCCTATGTGCATCTTAAATAGAGCAATTTATGACAACTTATGGGGGTTCACTCATTTCACATGGTAATACCTATGCAAGAATGTACACTTAAAGTCACAGTCACTTCTGTCCAATAAATAAAATAAAGCCAGCAGCATTTTTGCACTGATAAATAAATAGAGATATAGAGTTAGTTGTTGCCATCTGGTGGTAGCCATGATGACCAATACATTTCTGTGTCATTCTGGTTATGCAACCCCTCACTCAAATACACGATAACATGCCTTCACTTTGTCACAATATCAATAGAACTCTTAAAACGAAAATGATGACATAACCCACATGCTGGAGTGCTGTCGCAATGTTAAAGTTTCATGGCATTTCCTCTTCCTCTGCAATAACGTTCAATATATGACCTGGCAAACTCCCAGCCACCGTGACTATGGAATTGCAGATTATGCGTGGTAGTGTTTGACAGCGCCTGAACAGAGGCCCGAGGGGAGAGGCAGGTATCTGTCTTTGCAGAGACAACGTATTTGATGGGAGCCCTGCTGTTCCTCGAGCTGTGTCTGTGTTGCGTTTTGTTTTGTCAGGTCTCTGTGGTTGGCTTAATAAAGGTCAAGGATCAGTGCCCCAGTGGTCATAGAAGTGTCTTTTTTAATACACACACACACACACACACAAGGCTGTCCTTGTCTTCCTGGAAACTGGTTATCTGTTCCAGACCAGCATTTGCATGTTGTTGTTTTTTTCACTGAAGTGATCCTAAGTCTACCTCATCAGAAGGGATGTGTGAGAGATGTATGTATGGAGTTAAATAGGAGGAAAAGTGAATAACATTGATCACTTTTTCTTTCTTTCCGTGAAGTTGTGCATTTGTACATGTATTCTCGTTCCCTCCTATGCTCTTCCCTGTACCTGAATGACTATCACCCAGCGAGACGTGCAAATCCACTAGATGGAGCTGTTCTGGGTAACCAGGGGTAAGAGACCTCTGGGCTGATTTGTTTTATTTAGGCCAACCTCTGTGGCTTGTCAGAAAGCAGAAATAGAACAGATAAACACATATAGTAAAACTGTTGCAGAAATAGAAGACAGGCGGTCAGCAGATGACTTTGCTCTTGTTGAGTTTCCACACTTTCGTTGACAACAGGGTTATTTTCCCCTCCAGTGGGGCTTTTTGAGACGCGTGATTCAATGAGATAAAGGAATAATGCAATTTAGAGTGCTTACATCATGTAATTTGCCCTGGACTTAGGTCAGAGGATAAAACAAATAGATAAATGAATAAATAAAAAATTGAACTCTGCCCTTCCTTGGAATTAATTTACTATGAACTTGTACTTGGCATGTGGGCCAAGTCAGGCAGTCCTGCCCAGCAGGAACTAGAGCTTGGATGTTTACACTAAAACAAAATATAACTGTCCCTCTTTTCCACCATGTCCCTCTCCTGCTGGCTGATTGTTGTTCCAGTGAGGCTGCCAGTGGCATCAGCCAAAGGTGGGATCCCCCAGTGGCGTGTCTGGGCTGGATCCCCTGTGAGGTTACACCATGCTGTTATTGCTACAACAAACATGACACTCTGCCACAAAGTCTAGCACATGTGTGAGAAATCACCGAGAAGCAGTGAACAAGAAAAGCAGTATAATCTGATGGTTTACATCAGTCATTCTTTTTTCTACTCTCACAGTATAGGACCGCTCAACTCACCACCGTCAATCCCACGATTCAAATGTCATCAATATCTGTAACACAAACTACGTTGACTATTGATGGCATGTCTCTAACCGGACAAGAGGGCAAACAAAGGTGATCGATACAATATACATTGGCAAAGGAATTTAACTTAATTTTATTAAAACAACGTTGAATAAACAACTTTCTCACCAAGTTTACAATAACACCTTTTACCTCCTACAAGAGACATGATAGACAAATGCAAATTAGTTTCCAAATCATTTTTAAATATTTAAGACGACTGCCAAATATCCAGCTCATGTAACCTACCCATAATAAGGATCGATCAAAAAGTGTTGGTATCTATAGATCAGAGCAATCAAAGCCATGATTCAATCTTATGGACTGTCAAAACATAGACATTGCTTTTGCTAAAATGTGCAAAAAAGGTTTTCCTCAATTACTTATGCTTACTGTTTGACAGGCCATATTCCTCCAGAACCAAAAAACAAAACAAAAAAAACAGTAAAGGCAAAAGAAGTTGGAGACAACAAAAACATAATTTCCCAGATCTATTCCATTGTGATTAAGACGACGCGAAATCAAATGCTAAAATTGTGCAACTAAAAGGACTACATCCAACCACTTTGTTTGTGATAACCAGAGGTGGTGAAGTTGTGCAGGATCTTCAGTTCAGGCTTTGTTTCCTCTTAAGGCAGGTAAGCGTTGAAGGTTCTCTTCATCAGAAACCAGGGCTGCCCAGACAGACAGGTGTGCTTCACATCACAAAGCCCAAGGCGACAGAGACTCGTCTCTTTTCCTTGAGTTTCCTTCAATGTCTATTTTTTTTTTTTTAATGTTTTTGTCTCTAGGTAGGTCTGCGTGCACGTATTTACAAATTTCACCAACTGCATTGCCACAAAGGCAGCCTCTACAGAACTCAGTCATTCCTGCATCGGTAACAAAATAACCAGCCCCGTAGGCATTTTATTGTGGCATCCTCTTCAGGTATAGATCAATCAGTCACTGGTCACCAATCAATCCCATCCACGCACCCTCAGAATCGCTTCCACCTCTCTCCTCTCCTCCCATACACTTTATATACTACGGGTGTTTGTGTGTGTTTGAGTACGTTTGTGTCTGCAATGCCGCTGTATCTCTCTTTCGGTATCTGCGCGAAGAAACAGTCTTTGGGTGTTTCGGACGATATTACGAGTGTTTAGAGAAGGAGGAGGAAGAAGAGGAGGAGTACGGAGAGAGGCATGGCAGTGCCGTCTGAGCCTCTAGAACACGGGCAGTCTGGTGGAGGTCAGAGTGCAGGCGTTGATGTCCTCGGTGTGAGAGGCTCTGTGGAGGGAGGGTTCTGAGGCACTGCGGTTGATCTTGGGCAGGGCGTGCTGGAGAAGCTCAATCGATGACAAAATCTGGACAAAGGGATGCCAAAGAAGAGAAGCACAACACATGAGTTTACTCCTAGTGTGGCTTAAACTCGATACCTAGCAGGACTGTAGTTTACCTGAGGGAAAAGCGGCCTCTCGTCCTTGGTCTTCTTGATGCAGTCAGCCACCAGCCTTTTCATGGCCTTGGGGCAACTCTTATAGAGCTTGCTGAGGTCTGGGGACAAGTAGCCCCGACCCACCATGAAGATGATCTGAGGAGGGAGAATTGTAGATGGCAGATGAGAATTACAAGGGACAACGGATAAGGGAGTATTTTGAGATCCAACGAGATGGTCGCGGAGGCCTGGTCATAAATCCGAGGTCAGCAGTCTGCCTCTGAGAGGCTTTATAAATATGGCCAGTGAGTCTCAGGTGAGAGGCATCTCAAACACCGGGGCTATTGTGAGGCCATGAGTGTATGAGGGTACCTGCCGGGTCAGCTGAGCGGGAAGCCATTCCATAAAGGAGAATATACGGGTACAACAATAAATCATAACGGCAGCTATGGGTACGCTTTGTACCACCGCGTCAGTGTGAGTAGAATACACAGAACAGTTGATGCAGAAAAAAAACTCCACATGTAACTCATAAACTGTAGAAGGGGTCAGATATTATCCCGGCCAGGCCTTTAGTGTGGGGTGAGTGGACATATACACAGAAGCGTGTGTTGCTGGGTCTAAAATTAGGCCTGGCTCCAGGGTGACCGTTGGTGGGCCTTAGGCCAGCTCCGCAACCCTTATCTAACAGACAACCAGAGCCTCTCCACCTCCCTCTGGCCGGGACTCGCAGCCCGACACTGCGCTGGGAACACAGTTGAGCCACGTGCCTGAGAGTGGGTCTCCCTTCGAGTTTTGTTTGACTTGACCAAATCAAAACAAGGTTTCAAAAGGTCACAGGCCTATACTTTTACAGCAAGTTATTTTCATTGTGTAGTATACAGTGAAAAGTGACAGGGAGGATAAAAGGGAGCAGTCACAAAGGTTGCAGACTGGATTTTAGCCAAACAATGTCACTGGTACAATGTACCATTGAGTTATGAGGGCAACCCAGACACGCCATGTTTTTAAGGTTGAGATCTCACCTGATCTCTGTTCGCTATCTGGGAGTATGGGAGCTCTCCCGTCATCAGTTCATAGAGAACAATGCCGTAGGAATACACATCAGACTGGAAGCTGTATGGATTGTTATCCTGCATCCGAATAACCTCAGGAGCCTTAAAAGTGGAAAAAGCACACATTTTCAATTTCAATTCAGTGGAGTTTATACAGTAAAACAATCACAGCCACTAAAACGCCTAAACTATCATAGGGCTGTCTGAGGGTTCTATTGAGACAGCTGTGTTGCATTACTCACCATCCAGAGAATGGATCCAGAAGGCTGCTCCACCTGATGCGAGCCACTCCACCTGGCCTTCACTGTGGCCAGACCAAAGTCCCCAATTTTCACTGTCAGCCCTTCATGCAAGAAGATGTCTACACCGCTGTCAAGGAAGCGCAGCGGAAACACACACTGAAGATGGTAAATGGACAAATCGCTACAAGCAGGAAGATTATGAAGTTTAGTTTTTCCTTTATATTTCTTTATGTGTAAGTTGATAGAAAGGATACTGTTGGACTTCATGTCGCGATGAATGATGTTCTTTGCATGTAAATAGCTGAAAAGTGAAGCAAAAATGTAATGAAATTTCAGCTCACGTTAATCATTACACAATAGTCCAGAAAAAAATACTTTGAGCCTTACTCCATGCCCTGAGCCGTCTGCCTGGCGATGTCTATGAGCTGGAACATCTGGAAGTTTGTCTCCTGCACATGGAGGTGTTTGTAGAGGCTACTGCCCTCACACCACTGGGTCACAATGGCCAAGTTGTCCTTCGTCATGTAACCCATGAACAACAGGATGTTGACATGTCGTGTTTTCCTGCAGCCAGAGGCGAAGGGGAAGAGGAAATCAGCAAAACAAAAAGATGAGATAACAGTTTGCAATGAAGATGTTACAAAGAATTAATCAAGAGTTTACAAAAGACAAAATAGGACTGAGATGCAAGCTATGTGACCAATAAAAACAGATTCTGAGGATAAAATGTTATTTTAGTCTCTTTTGTCTTCCTTCATTTCTTACCTTAGGACGGCTACCTCGTTTCTAAAAGCCTGGAACTGTTCTGGTGTGGGGTCAGTCACCTTTAGGATCTTCACAGCAACATCACCTAAAGCCGTTGGAGAACAAGCCATGTTCAAGAGCTGAGCTGTGCAAGATTGATGGCACTTTGTGTAAGGTCACTAAACTCAGATAGGAAGTAATGCTACATGCACACTGATAATTTGCTAAATATTACTCTATTCAATAGTTTAAAGCCAGTACAGAGAGGATGTTTGCTTTAAGATAATATTTTTTATTGCATAATGTAATGGCTATGGAAGAATGACACCATCAGATTAAGATTGGTTCCCTAGAAACCTCGCTTTCACTACGCAATTTTGTGTGCCACCTGGTACGATCACCCGCAAAAAAGGAAGGACTGAACCAAACCAGGAAGAGGATCACACTTTTGATTTTCCCAGAAGCAAGCTAAGTCTTGTCCCATGACAGCTTACAACTAGTGGCAAGTGTTATCTGCTACTACTTAGTTGAAGATCTTTTGACATAAAGATAATATCACTAGGAAACTCAAAATCAAAATCTCCCGATGTTGCTCGTTGCTTGTGTGGAAATAAGAAAACGATTAGACACACAGATTAAGAACTACTCCTACCGTGCCATTTCCCTTTGTATACAGTTCCAAAAGACCCTGAACCGATGCGGGAGTGTAGAAACACCTCACTGGCCTCGATCTCCCAGTAGTAGCTAGAGTCCCGCTTGTCCCGAGGCCTCTGGATGAACAGAAGGCAAGAAGTAGGAATAAGACCATGCTGATTATCCACATTTACATCTGGGACGTTATCTATGGCAACGTCGGTATACAAAAAAACAACAAAAAAAGAGTGACGAAGAAATTTACAATTTTATTTTTCTCCTGAGTGTTGAAGGACATAGCCCTCTCTCGCTGGGCAGGTGCAGGGGTTTTGGACACGGACCAACCAGTAGGGCTCTGGCTGGGGGAACTCCCCGCTAAGAAGTCAGGAATAAAAGGTATTTAGTATGAGTCATGAAGCCTATTCCAACAATGTATGACACAAAGTTAATAAGAAGTCAGCCAGCCACCTACCAGAGTCGTGATCGCGCATTGCATCCTAGAGACAAAAACAAAGACAAAAAAAATTCCGTTAGCTTTGACAAAACAGCAACTCGGCTGCTGTGGACAGTAGGTTGTTTCACTAATAAGTTGTGTTTACACACAACATTTAGAAATGTGTATAGCCTGTTTACATGGCATGCCATTCAGACTGCACACAGAAACACCACTTCCTAACCTTTTCGGGGCTCTCGGATGCCGCCTCAACAAAAGAGTTGGAGAAGTGCACAATACCTACTCTCCTCTTCAGCCAGAACCTACGGCACCAGGAGCTGGGTGAGGCATTCAGACAGTCTAGCTACTCCCCAGCAGGGTACAATACAACAGGCCAGTGAAGACAGGAGGGAAGGGGAGAGAGTAAAGGAAAATAAGGAAGGAACAGATTGCTGCCCAGGTTTTTATTGGAGAGTATCAATTGCAAGCACGCAAAATGATTATGCCGATTGTAACGCGAGGTACTTCTAACATTCAGCGCTAAAGACACAAAACAGAACTGCTCAGAGGGTGAGGTCAGGTGTAGGACAGTTGAAAGTACAAAGAGAGGATGCAATAAAAGGGAATCAGGCAAATCAAGCTGAACCCGGTCCAGGTGGATCACTTAACAGAGACGTAGATGACAGAAAAGAGCTGGGATAGGAGGGGGTGGAATGCCTGGTGTGTATGAGGGTAAGATCACTCTCAGGCGGGAGATATTTTAAGACTGGCTGCCTGGACCTCCAGGAGTACCCAAGGGGGGCCCGAGTGGTGTGTAGTTACCTCGATCACGCTGCTGTCTACGGGTAGGGTGGTGCTAACCATGTGGACATTGGGCGTGGAGGTGGAGCGCTGCCTTTGGGATAGAGCGCCCCCGGTAGGTGGGTAGGGCGTGGTGTAGTTGAAGGCATGAGGGGTGGAATAGCGGTGCATAGAGCTGGCAGGGAGAACAGGGACAACATAGCGACAAGAATTACTAAGGTTGTGCAACGGTTTTGTTTGCACCACCAACTGTTATGTCAGTGCCCGATAAATAGAGCGGCACCGTGTTTATACATGTTTAGCACTGAATTCAGTAACTTCTTTAAAATCAGCCTGCCGTGGGTGTGGTGGATGTTGCAGTAGATTTTAAGTTTCATTTCTGCCATTTTCTCTCACTTTCCTCATGCAGGCACCAACTCTGTCTAACAGACTCTCCTTTCTGTTTGCCACTGTGATACCTACTTCTCTGCAAAGACTCTCTCTGAGCATCAACTAGATGACCTGGGGTATGTGCAGATTATTAACACACAAGAATTTCACAGTCAATAGAATTTCACAGTTGAATAAAAACATTAAACAAAATCAACAAATGATAGCAAACCACGCAAAGTAATAGTTAAAACTTTCATTATAGACAAGTACTTCTGAGTAGAATTGTATTGTGGTCCTCTTGTTCTCTCATTTTGGCTAGGTTGGTAGCATAGAGGTATTTTGGTCTCGATGTTTGCCAAGCCCTGTGTTGGCTCAGATGTACAGTACAAAGCTCACCAGCAGAATAAATCTCCAAATAATCCAAATGTTGGTCCAACTTGACTTGTTCAAAACAAGTGCAAACATTGGCGTAATGTACATATAACAACTCAAAATATCCAAACACATATGTGTGAGAATTGTAGATGACCAAATGACCAAAACTGACTATCAATTCAGAGAAGCAGCTCTCTGTACGCATCGTTTAACTGGGTCCTTCCCTGTGCTTCTTCTGGAGGATACTGGTGAAAAGGGGGAAAGTGGGACTGCTTTTGATGTATATAAACAGAGATCATATTACACCACACTTATGACCTTGGAGTGAACTATATGAGAACAAATCCCCCTTTTGGCAATACAAAACTATGTTTCAAAAGAGTATTTGAGATTGCTCTGCATGGAACAACTTGATACTGTGTGAGTGCTAATTTGGCAGCTTGGAGTGGTTTTTAACTATTTTAAGTGCTCCTGAAACAACAGGCTCTTTTGACGCCTCTTGTTACATCAGCCCCCTGGACTGGTAAGCCCCCATAAAGCTGAAGACGTACTTAAAAAACGGGAATTAATTCGATCAAGATTAAGGTGCTATGCAATTTACACTATAACTACACTAGCTGAGATGCAGTCAAACATGGCAAATAAAAGGCAGTGACGTGTCGCGGTGACCTTAGCCTGCCAAAGTATTGCCACCCTCAATTACGTTAAATTAATCTGCTGCCCCAATCATGTAACCCCCCAAAATATTCATTAACACACAAACATCTTAGGAAGGATTTTCTTGTACTTCCTACTGTTGTCAGGGATTTGTGGTCAAAGTAGCCAAGTTATAGCAACCAAAGAGGCCAATACAAAACAAGGATTATGGGTCTGGGGTCAGGCCAAGGATATCAAGTTTGTCTTACCTATTAGGAAACCGAGTCAAAGATTCTCTCATTCGCCGAGATGTCAGCGGGGGGAGGGAAGGAGCACAACTTTCACCTGGCGTTGGGAACAAACTATAGACAGACGGAGAATGAATGCATGTGTGTTTCAAAAGAGATGCTGGATCAAATACTAGTTACGTGTTAAGGACAACAAAGGTTTTTAGATAAAAATGCTCATCTATAACTGTCAATGATATGGATCTCTGAATGCTTAAGTCCTAAAGCCTTCATGCAAAACAACACCAGTGCAAGTATGCAAAGCTACAGTACACGTGACCTAAGAACTAGTCAAATGGCAGTATTAGGAGAGCTTATTCTCTCCATTTTATCCTGACATGGCATCTAGTGATGCGCTATGAAACTCGTTTAACACGTTAAAGATTGCCAGTGCTAATCCTATCAATTGTAATGGTTAGTGTACGTTTTTTGTCCATCATATTTCTCAAATGAACTATCGCTAATCTAATTTAGAACAGTTATTGTTATAGCGTGAAAGAACACTAGGTATTGGTAGCCATTTTACATTACCCTCCCACACAGAAGAGACTTACAGGAGTTGTCTGATATTACTCCAGTCCACACACATCGTGGGCACTTTGGTGCTACAATGCTCGTGGAATTTGTAGCCACATGTTTGGCAACGAAAACCGTTCAAAAGAAACTTCTGGCAAATATCACAGAAGGCTAACTTCAGAAATGTTTTCCGAACCTGAAAATGAAAAGAGAAATGTACATTAACTTCTCTATTGTCGGTGACAATAACTGAATGTCTAGGTGTATTTTAAAAATTTCATGTACTCACAAAATTGTGTGTGGTCAAGGGCACGTGATCTAAAACCTCCACCAGCAGCTCTTCTCCAATCAGTGAGGTGGAGTCGGTATTCCAATCCATCCGTAGTTTTTTACTGTCGTGAAAGGGATACAAGATGTTCTATAAGGGAAAACCACAGCCTGGAAAACCGTTGCAATAGCCAAGAATGTGGCCCTTCGGTAAATAACCTCCAATTTTATTTCCCCTGCTTCAAACCCATGAGTGTAGTGCTCACCTCCGTTGCCCTGGGTGCAGTCTGAAGACAGCGCAGCACTCGGGCTGCAGACCTCGCACCTTTAAGGCTTTGATCAAGCAACTGTGCAGAGTCATACCTGGTCGGACGTTTACCTGAGGGACCACAACCAAGCACACGCACACAGACACGCACATACATACAGAGTATTGCAGTATTAATCCCTGTCTTGCATGGAAGGGAACTTCTCAAGTTGCTTTTCAATAAACCGTTTACAATCTCACTGGTAATGTTAAAGAAACCTAATATCGTCAGTCTGGCAAACCAAGCTTAGCTCTCTGATGCAGCAGCATGTCATCCCCTATCTGCTGGCGAAGGTAACTCACCACAGTACGCTGCTGATTGGGGAGGTAGACGCGAATAGTGCTGCTAGCCTTAGAGTCGGGCATCTTGCTGTCATCCGAGGAGCGACGTTGGTACGGGAAGCCCTGGACCATGGTGGGTGAAAGGCAAGGGCCCTCGAACACAGAGTCCTTCATTCCGAAGCCGTTGCTCAGGGTCTTCCACGCTCCCTGGAGGTGCTCCATTAGCAAAGCCAAGTGCTCTCAATGGTCTGGAAAACAAACACAAACACACACACACACACACGGTTAGTACTCAGAATATTGGATACAGCTCACATCACCAAATGACCTCGTTATCAATATTACATTAGTTCTCTTTTCTCCGTGCTGTGCAGACTCAGCTTCAAAGACTGTGAGTCTATCTTGCAACTCTGGGTACAATAGGATGTGAATGTGTCTAAGTTACAACAGAGTGCATAATTGATTTTATCTCACAAGTTGAGCACTGGCTTTTGGGGGTGTTCAAGTATTGTAAATAGTTAAACATGCAGTACTATTAATATATCATGTAATCTTGACATATGTTGTGGCCGAGGACAGCTATCTTGGCTGATGACTTGATTGGGGCCACTGATGTGAATATCAATACAGCGAGTCCTGTAGTAGTGATACTACATTTAAAAGAGAATAGCTGCTATTTCCCAACCAGTTTAATGGTCTTACGTTTTCCATAAACTCAGGGATGAACCCTGCATGGACAGATATTACGAGTAGCTAGTTCAGAGCTTTCTGGCGTAAAGCTGGCACCAAGCAAGTTTCCCTTCCCAATAACAGAGAGGAGTGGGAGGAGTGGAGCAGAGTGGACAAACTAATCCACTCAGACCAGGGGAATCTCAGGCCATCACAGAGGTCAGTCATGTTATTTACAGTATGCTTTCAACAGACTCTTCTGCGCAGGCAGACAGACAGACAGACAAGTAAGGGCTGTCCTCAAAGACTCAGACGTAGTTCATAATATAAGGGGTCATAATGTCCACACTTGGGACTGTTGAAACCAAGCAGGGCTGTAAAGTAGCAGAACAGGCCTGCTACTGTAGGGGATAGAACAATATTAAAATAATGACCGTATATTTGCCTCTAGCAAAACAGAGCACAGCCTCAACAGCAAGTATGTGTCCCTCATATGTATATATAT
Organism: Polymixia japonica; assembly: GCA_900302305.1. Lineage (NCBI taxonomy): Eukaryota > Metazoa > Chordata > Actinopteri > Polymixiiformes > Polymixiidae > Polymixia > Polymixia japonica. The sequence continues at coordinate 18,268 of OMKK01042575.1, read as the reverse complement.
ATATATATATATATATATATATATATATATATATATATAAATAAACAGAGGAACATTCGCTCACTCTTTGCTTTCTTTTCCAGTGTATAAGCTTATACAGTATATGCCTGCCCAGTGCCCACCACCCCCTCCTCCTTCGATATGTCTTACATAAAGACCTGTTGAAACTGAAGAGATTATTTACTGCAGTTAGTGGTTAACTGTCCCATGAGACTCATGTCACAACAGAAAAACACAGACTAACACCATTCTAGGTCTGTTGTACCCACCATGCCACAATAAATGTGTTCACAACAAATGCTGTGATCCATGCAAGAATGGGTATCAACAGAAAGAATGTTAAATCCAGAATACTTAAAAACTCCCTTCTCTTTAATAATATCACTATCAGTCCACATAGTACGACCAAACTTACAATAAATAAACAATTATAATTGGCAATGGCAATCATTACATTCACATAAGCTTTTCTATAACAATCTTGTTTGCAGTCGTCAAAGTCTTAAATGTAGGTGAGATCAATGTCAGCAGGTCAGTGGCATATTTTGGGAGAACTATGTAGAGGCTCACTCAAATACTGAACGCGTTCAATAGAGTTCATAAGAAATATAAATCCTTAGCAAAAGTAGTTGTATAAGATATACATTATAAGCCACGAATACTGCTGAAATGCACACACTAACAGCACACATATATAAGCGTAGGGGTTCTTGCATGGCCTAACCGATTAAGTTACTGAATGTATAACATTGAAACTGTTTGTAGGCCCTCAAAGCGAACTTCAACTAAACTTCATTGCACGGCTCCATTGCCCTCCATTCAAACTGGTTTGTTCAAATTATGCATTATTGGGTCGCCTGGTCGGGGAGAGCGGGTTAAACTATTGTAGCCACCATTTCAAACTGACAGAAAGTACGAAAGCTGCGGGCCTTTACCCATACTTACCAAGACAAGTTGGAAAAGTTCTGCTCCGCCATAACTTCAGGAAAAAGTGGCGTCGATGACATCATCATATTTGCAACGCATTCGAGAAGGGGAAAAAATCGACGCCGTAAACAGTCCAACTGTAACAACGTATTAAAACAATGTATCCGACAACCTTATAACGTAAGAAGGGGAGGTCAACGGGAAGCGTGTTTATCAATCTCCTATTAAAGTTTCGTCTTCCATCGGCGGAAAATGTGAAAAATCCGTCGGACCCGCTCAACGTCTAAAAAAAAGTCGCCAAGGCGCATTCCGGGTCTTATAAAGCCGTTGCGACTTGAAATTGCGTTTACTTGTTAAGTAATGTTCGCTTTCTAATCAATATTACGATAGACGGAGAAGGTGAAAAGGTTTGAGTTCGTGTCGTGCGTCCGTCTGACGCCAGTGATTGAAACAGGACCTTGCAGTCATAACAAGCATTGCAAGCAACACACACACACACACACTGCGCAACTAAAGCACCAACTTGAGCCCACCCACTCCACGGAGATATTATTGCTGTGTATACTCATGAACAAAATTTCACCCGAACTCTAAAACTGTGGGGGGGGGGGGGGGGAATATTCTAGTTGCGTTCTTAAATTCTGATTAGGGTTGACAAGTACGAGTTTAGGTGCGCCTGGTGTAAACATTGCTTTTGAGATTGCAGTCTACGGAGCTGACGCTACCGCGGATAAATCTTTAAGTAACGCTAGGTCTAACGCTTATGTTGCGTTTACGTTTGGCTTTTAATGTACACAATTTAAAGATTCCATAGAAAAGTAGCCTATGAAAACAAAAAACGTAAGGCCAAGCACTGAGTAGGCCATAAATAACTCAAAGTGCACCATCATCTGGAGACTTGAGGGCAATGCAAAATTGTAGCCAAACCATTAGGAACCCTACCCGTAGGTAGCCTATCAGCTACATGTCCACGATAATCATGTTACATTTTATATGACTGCAAGTCATTAAAGAGCCGACCTGCGTCCAATAGTTTGGCATGTAAATAGTTTTACCTAGACTCGTTATGGGCAAGGGTTTATTTAGCAGGCCTACAACATTCTTGTTGCTCTTTTTCATTGGATCCAATAGCCTATATTTAAAAAAAATTAAAATCTGCTCAAAAACAGATGAGACATTTGGTAGTCAAGAACACAACTTATGTTTCGACCTGGCCCTGAAACAGGACCTTTGTGAAATTTTACCCTCTATCAAACCTGCTGCCACTCACCATGTGTTCATCATCTCTGTAGCATCTCAGACTAGGTCCCCTGAGGTATCCTGATCACAGATGGTTCATAGGTTCTATCAGTAAGCCAGACTTGACAACATTTAGATATTTTCGAATGAAACAACCTCACCAACATCCCAGGCAATGTGTCTTCACAAACTGAGCATAAAGTGATTCCATAAAGGTGCAGACATTCTTATCCAAATAATGATCATCACAACATGTCACATCTTGTTAATCTCGCTTTCTGTTGATCAACATAATTCTACATTTGTGCAATTAGTATTATCTTTTAAATATTACATCTCCATCCAACAAATGCCAGAAACACCAAATACTACTGTGTGTATGAGGATGAGGGCAGGGCTTTGTCATTGTGGAGTCTTTTTAAGGTACTCCATTCAGCACGCAACATTATCATTGTATTTTAAAACAGTATGTGATATGGTGGTAATTTCTGAATCAAATCAAAATGATGCACCACAGGAGAATATGTTTTGCCCGGAACTATCAAGATTAACAATTGCCAAATAATTGCAATACAAAAATGTCACTCCCTCAGAGCTTTACACAAGGCCACCTTAAGGCTAGCATGATTGCATCTTTTCCTCTTATTGATCTGAGCAAGCACTCAGACTGAGATGCTTATAGCCCCCATGATTCACTGGATTGTTGTCTATCTCAGTGATCTTGTGTTTAAAATATAATGCAATCAGGATGGATGAAACAGGATTGGTTTGTATCAGGGTTATACACTATGATATAGTTCATTTATTTAGGCCTATTTACAATGTTTACTTCAATTCCAATCCAGTAAGTTTTAAATACAGTTTGCTAGTCTTAGTGTAATTTTTATTTTTTAGAAATATTTTATTTTAGCTTGTATTTTATTTAGTTTCAGTTTAAATGTTGGTATTCCCTTTCAGAGCCAGGCAGAGTTTGTCCATAAGTGTATGTGTACAACGTTATGGAAAGCTAGATAAGGAATTATACATTTATACTTTATAGAATGTATAATTGTAATGATGGTTGTGGCGATTTCACCATTTTGACTAAGGAAACTGAAAATAATGAATGATGTTTTTTTTTTTTTATTTCAGTTATGTGGAGCCCATATTATATTTGATCTTATTTTTTTCACTCACTTTTTATTTTCATTTCAGTTTAACGATGTTTTCATATACCTAGCTTTAGCTTTAGTTAACTAACATAGATTTGTAAACTATCAGCAAATTTCCAGACTCAAAGTAGTATCTCAAATAATAATTCATAATCCATATTTCACAAATATTATATACAATAGGCAACATTATAGATTATAGGTACTGTTATTTGATTTGAGAACAGTTAAAACAAAACACAGATGTGTTAAAAAAGTTTTTCTGAATTGAGTTATCGGGAGATTAGGGGGGACACTGTTCAGTCAGAGTTTTATCGCAAGGAAGAACTTTAGCTGTCAAGGTAAAGTTATAGTAAGGACACCAGACATCACAATTATGAATAGGCTATTACCTGAACAGCATACAATATGCAATGATGACAGTTAAAACACTCGTCCACGGACCACGAACAATAAGCCAAAGTCTCATAAATTAGATGCAACTAAATGTATTAGTTGCGCGTTGGCCAAGATAATTCCAATATTTTTATGTTGCGGGAGTCAAGACTAGATAAAATGCTAAGGAAAACGTCCTATACTCGATTTAGGAAACGGGACCTTTTCTTATACATGATTCGCTAATTCATAGAGGCGGTGCCCAGACACCCTCGTCGTGGATTGGTTGTATACGGAGCCCGTTGCCAACTACTGTGCCAGCTCTGACTGGACACTGTGAATGACACTCTAGAAACTCGTGTTCACACCGCATGTAGCGCAAAGAAGGAGGCGTAAACAGAATCGCGCAGCTAGCAAGGTAAGCAATAAACCCATATTAAAAATGTTTTGTAGAAAGCTAGGCCATACATTTTTATTTTAGCGTATCATGTGAAAAAAGTGCTTGTCAAACATTTTGTCCCTTTTTACATAATCTGACGCGGTTTGCAACTCCGTTAACGGGGAGTCGGGTTCTCGGCCTGGCCCGCTAGCTCAGTCACAACGACTTTGAGCTACGTGCTCTGCGCGGGAAACGACATCTTAATCGTATATTCTTCGGCCGGTCGACTGTAAACCGCGTCCGTTAAGCCACGTATCGCCTCTGAAAAGCCGTTTTGTCCGTTTACACTCGGGTTAACACGCGTTCTCGTCGACGGGGCCCGTGCTGCTGGGTTGTGATGGAAACGTGGTGCCGCTTTAGCACGAGTTAACTAGCGGCGGTGTCTCGCGAGTGCGCAATTGCATCAACGTGACAAGGCCCCGACGTTACGAGTCGTTTAACCTCCCGCACATAAGCGTTGTTTTTGCTGGCGCAATATTAGCTCCAAAACACGTCGTTCGGGTAGATCGCCGTCCCGAAACGCGTCGGAGACGGTTTCAAAACGCAGCGCCTCGATTTAGTTTCGGATATTCCTTGTATTTTTCAGCCGATGTTTCGCGACGCGAAATGACTGCTCTCTCTCTCTCCCGAAACGAGCCTTGCTAAGTTGGTTAGCTGACAAGACGCGACATGTGTTTCATCACTACGTTGCGGTAGCCAGCGGCTTGTAACGTTACATCTTAGTGTTAGGGACTTGCTGTGCTTTAACTGTACTTAATGAAGATATAACCCCGGTGGTAGCAAGCTCTTAAACGGTCACTTGGTCAGATTGTACAGCAACGTTATGTAAGATATGGTTGGGCCCGTCGTGCGTTTTTAATGGTCATCCTCAGTAGTAAGTTAGGGTTCACAGCGGCTAACGTAAAGAGAGGCCATTTAACTCGCCCTGACTTGTTTTGTTCCCGAACGTCACTAACGTTAAATGTTGAAGTCCCGTTATCTCACGACAATAACTGAGTGTAGCTGAGTTACACTTGGAGTAGTGTAACGTTATGAGTTGCCTCTGGCTCTTGCCTAATTTGGCTAGGATGTTGGCTGCTAATTGTGAGCAACTTGGTTACTTATTAAACTCACATTCTTCCTGACTTGCTGTCTTTAGCACCGTCAGCAAACACTTTGGAGAAGTTTGGCCAATGGTGATCACAACATGATTCCATTGAGGAAATCATGTAAGTTAGCATAGTAATTAGCGTTAGTTATCCTAGTCTTATGGACAATTAGGATAGACTTGGTACTTTTTTAATGCTACCTACTACTTAATCATAGATTAGATCCCTTGTTATCCGTCCTGATAGATTAATTTATGCAATACTTCTTCTGTGACACATAAATCAGAACAAATGTTAAGTGAATTTTGACTACACCTGTAAATCAGAATCATTCTAATAACCAAGTACAGGAATTTGTCTTGGTGACATTTGTGCAGAGACACATTGAGATCTTGGGCGTTTTGCAGTATTTTACAATATTGTTATCAATGTTTGAGTCTGTTAAGATTGTAACTTGCTCACTCTTGTTGATTGGATTATAACTTTAACAATCTGATATCGTTTGTAAAACAGACCCTTTGAGTTTATGTCCTTAGAAAGCCATTATATATAAGTGAATTCTGTGTTCTAATAAATTATGATTTTTGTTTAGATAATGGACATGAGCAGCAGCAACGATTGCTTTAGATGTGGCCGTTCTGGGCATTGGATCAAGAACTGTCCCACTGCTGGCGGACGCGGAGGCAGGGGCAGGGGCAGAGGAAGAGGCAAGGGTACTAAATGTTTCGTAGGCCACACCCATATAGGTTTATTGTCACAAAGCCTTCAGCCTAATAATTTCATGCCCTTTATCCTATACTATACTATCATTCATAACCTATTGCAGTTCTATATCCCAGTTTATGAATTTAGAATTACAGTCAGTTCTCCTAGCATAACATTAATAATGGAACCCATTTATTTCTATGTATATTATTTAAACTGCTCAAAAAAATCTTTGAGACGCTACCACAAAAAGAAAAAGTTGTTGTTTTCCTCATCTATGTGTACTAAACCTGCCATTATCCCCCTCTGCTCAGACCTATTCTGCTATCGATGCGGAGACCAAGGTCATATGGCAAGGGACTGTGAGCAAACTGAGGATGGTAAGCATTGCTGTTCAATTAGTGATTGCTTTGTGGTTTTATAGTGATATCTTCTCATTTTTAACCACCACAATACTTTTCTGATTTCCTTGATGGGTTGGCTTTTTATAAACACTACTTAACTGTTGGCTGTTATAGTGAAATAAAAACTAATGTATTGTGCAATTTATTACTACCAAAATAGCCATGCCTAGTCAAGGAACAATTTGTTTTAAATTGAGACCCAACTGTTTCTTCTTTATGGTTGTTCAATTTTGCTGTGTAGCTTGCTACAACTGCCACAGGAGTGGCCACATTTCTCGGGACTGCAAGGAGCCCAAGAAGGAGAGGGAACAGGTCTGCTATAGTTGTGGCAAAGCTGGCCATGTGGCCCGTGAATGTGACCATGCCAACGAGCAGAAGTGCTACTCCTGCGGAGGCTTTGGCCACATCCAGAAACTCTGTGATAAAGTGAAATGTTACAGGTGAGTGTTGGCTCGCATCCTTTTTTTTTGAACAGGCTAATAGTTGAGCCCTTGTCCTGCAAGATCTAGGCCATTACATTTCAACTGACAGTATAGCATTTAGTAAAGGTTTAACATGCTGTATAAACAAAGTTGCTGCCTTGTTTTATGATTCTAACCAGAAAGCTTGTATTTCTCATTCACTTTTCTACTGGGCATCTTAAAAAGTTCTAAAGTTCAACATTTTCTGTCACCAGTGTAAGAAACGGAAACATATCAACCTTTTCCTCTCCAGGTGTGGTGAAATTGGTCACGTTGCTGTGCATTGCAGTAAATCCAACGAGATGAACTGCTACAACTGTGGAAAGTCAGGCCACCTGGCAAAAGACTGCACCATTGAAGCCAGCGCATAATCAGTGCCCTTTGTTGCCCCTCCTTTTTTTTCAGATTGATGGTTGGTTGTATTATTTTCTCTGAATCCTCTTCACTGGCCAAAGGTTGGCTAACAGAGGCTAGTCCCAGGCCAGTGAGCCTCTCGACATGTAATACAATGAAAGGGGTGAAAAAATATCTTTCTGCATTCAATACAAAAATGTTTTAGTTTGGTAGCGGTGTTATGTATAATGCTTTGTTAAAGAACCCCCCTTTCCAAGCCACTGGTGACCGCAGATGAATGAATGGGACTAAATATATGGGATGTATAGGACCTCTGAGCTTGTGGAAATGAGTCTCAGTAAGATGAGAAATAATAAGGGAGTAAATGGAAACATGAACTTCCATGTCTGGTCATTTTGCTTTGTTTTAGTGGGATAAGATATGAGTTGGCCAAGAGAGTATGACATGGGGGAAACAGTTCACAACATGATGCATCTGAGCCCTACAAGCAGCTAAGTGGGCGGTAACATAACCTACATGTTATATTGCTAAGATATAAAATTTTGCAGTTATAAAAAGAATCTTAAGATCTTTTATAGAAATAATCTGTTTACAATTTAAATATCACATATTAGTCCAAGGTAGACGTTTCCTTTAAATGGCTTTGGAATTTTGTTTCTTTTTTTTTTTTTTTGTTTCTTTTTTACCTTGGCAGAAATTCGCATCAAGAACAGTTGTCAGATCAGAATTAGGAGTTATTTGGAATGGAAAATGTTTTCACAGAAATCAAATGTTATTTTTGTACAATATCACTTAGACTACTGTAAAAATACCATTTGCTTGTACTCAGTTTTTAAGTCGGAAGGAAAATGCAACTGAAGTCCTAGAAAATAGAAATGTAATTTTAAACTATCAATAAAGCTGGAGGAGCACGGGGAGGAATCTTTCTCTTTTTTTGTTTATTTTCAATTCTAACATTGTAATTGATTAGTTAGTATTTTGAGGTGCCTTTTACTTTACAGATGATTTTCAATTCCGGACCCCTCTGGATTTTTAAGTTAACTTTTGGTCATCTATAAAAAACAATTAATATACTGCATGTTTGCACTACATTACTCCAACTTAATTTAAGAGTATTTTATAGTGGTTTTCATTTTAAGTGAAGCAAGTCCACAAGATTATATCAAGATGCACACTTGTAGACAACTGACCCTGCTTTTTTATGCAGCTAACCTTTTGGCTCATGGTGTTTTGTTCAGCCTACTTGCTGGTGCAGTTGCTAGGAAAGCTATAAACAAGATTACATAGTGATTCCAAACAAAATTCACATTTGGTTGTTTCAGCGTGTTTGCAGAATAGTTTGTGGACCAATTGTTATTTTTTATGCTGCCCATATTTTGCTCCCTACATAGGTTTTAAATGGCACTTTCACATAAAGTTATTGTTAATGGTCACGTCTTCTGTTTAAAGACTAGCTCGCCTTTTCTTCAAACAATGTGAAATGTTTTTGCTTAAACTGTAAAGAGAATTCTGTAGTCTAGCCCAATGACTAGGATTTCCATGCCAAATTCCTACTGGTAACACTTGCAGGGTAAATTTAGCCAGCCTATATAAAGCACATCTTGGGCCTCAGTGTAGGCTGTCACACTTGCCATCAGTTACCCTAGTTGGTGTTACTTAGATTTAGGGCTTTTAAACCAAGTCAAGGACACAAATGGAGAATTTGTTTATCTAGGATCCAGGCTTAATTAGTATTCTTGTCTTGTTGGGACTCAGCAAAATGTACACAAGTTGAGTTGGGGTCTTGACCAAAGTATAAAATGCCAGATAAAATAATATGGAGCTCGAGTTTAAGCGTTTTTGTGGTTTACTTCCAATTAATAGGCATACAGGTCGGGGATGTGCCTGTCACGACCCCGTCGATATCTGCAGTACTGCGTTGTGCTCTGTAGGGGCGCTTTTGCTTCAAGTCGTACTTGACTCCACCTGATGTTTAAAATGGCAGCAAGGGTTGCAATGGCTGCAGCTGCAGCGCCGCAGCTCCCAGTGATGACGGGTTTTCAACAGAGATGCACATAGGACCTCCTACTCCCCATATGTCGTCATCCGGTCTTGCCCAGTCAAATTATGGGCAAGAAAATCGGAGGAAAACAAGTCTAGAGGCCAGTAGCCAGCTCAGTCAAAGCCGGCTTTCTTCATGCGTGGTTCTATCCATTCCTTTTTTAAAACCCGGTGAAAATATAGGGGATGAAGGGACTCCTGCAATTTTACCGGGGTCTCTACGCCCTGAGTAACCGTCAAGCCAGACGAAAAACTGGAGTTGTCGGCTCTCAATGCCGGTTTTGCGGAACTATGTCTGATGGCAAGGTACGGTTCGAGCTGTCGCGGGTGTTGCTTCATCGTGGTTCCGTCAAACAATACATTGACAAGTCGATTGATACATTTCAGTTAAATGTTTCAATATTGTCAACTCGACGTTGCATTCGTTATCAGATGCAGATGCTCTCTCAGTGACAAAAGACAGTAGGAGCGCTGACCTTAGGAACAACAGCATTAAGTGCTTACTGTATTTTTTCTGGAGAATAACAACTGCTGCGCTACCAAATGTCAGTTAATTGTTTTGTTTTTTTGTCCCAAAACAGGCAAAAAAGTTGGAAAAAACGAGTCATAGCCTCGCGAATAGCTATCAGGTTATTTGTAATAAGATAACGATGCCTTGCTTAACCCAAATTCTTCTGTGTATTGGGATGCAGATCTGCTGTCATTGTAGGATTCTCGTATGGGCCCTCTGCGGCTGGTCTGCATGTTGTTTTCTTTGCCTCAAATTATTTTGTGCCCATAAAGTCTAAATGGTTACTACTATAACTAGTCAACCTGATCACTAAGATTTAATTATACAATTATTTAGGGAAATACTTAATGTTTACAAATATTCTAATACAATATTAGTATAACTAATTAAATCAATGAAGTAATTTTAATGACAAATGCCCCTTTGAGGCCTCTGATAGTGTGTGTGTGTCATACATTCATTACTTTGACTTGATTTGATTTGGGCTGCTTTATTGTGTCTACAATCTCAAATTTTCAACTGTTTCATTGGCATGCATAATGTCTAATTAAGACTATGTTTATCTTTTATCTCCTCTTTTACAGCCACAGCCTGGCTTTGGTTTGCTTTTCGACATTGATGGCGTACTTGTCAGGGGAAAGATGCCAATCCCAGCAGCAAAAAGGGCTTTTCAGAAGCTTGTCAACTCTCAGGGACAATTTGTGGTGCCTGTTGTTTTTATCACCAATGCAGGGAATTGCCTCAGACAAACAAAGGCTGACCAGCTCTCTCACATCCTGGGAGTACCTGTGAGTATATGACCCGTGACTGCTAGGGCTACAATTTGTATGGTAGCAGCAACATGAAACAGCCGCCTTGTAATTATTATATGTAGACAAATCATCCCTGCTAACCTCTACTGATGCTATATCTACCTCCAGATTAGCCAGGACCAGGTCATTATGTCTCACAGTCCACTGAGGATGTTCAAGAAGTACCATGAGAAGTGTGTTCTGGTGTCAGGACAAGGACCAGTTCTGGACATTGCTAAAAAGTATCCTTGAATCTTACCTTTGTTATATTTCATATATGTGATCTTCTAAATAATGACTTGAATGATGCTTTTCATTAATCATTAACTCTCTGTCCTCAGTTTGGGCTTTGAGAAGGTGGTCAGCATTGACATGCTGAGGGAGTCATTCCCATTGCTGGACATGGTGGACCACAATAGGAGACCCAAACTGCCGGTGAGATATTGAAATGTAATGCTAAAGCCATTGTTATAAGCTGCTGAGGTTTCTTATGTATTTTAATAACATTGTTAACTATGCACATTCGGTTTCTCTTCTTTTGTGTCAGTCCACTCCTGTTGGTAACCTACCTAAGGTTGAAGGTAAGAGTTTGTGAATTTCCTCTCAATGGGTCCTTAGCTAGCAATCTCAAAATCACTCACTGAGATCATTCCTCTCTGAATTGGGATATTATTGAAATTTCCTATTAAATCATGTCTATCATATAATTTCATTTACAGCTGTAATTCTCTTTGGGGAGCCTATTCGATGGGAGACCAACCTACAGCTGATTATTGACATTATGTTGACGAATGGTAACCTCAGCAGTACCCATCAGTCTGAGACACTGTCCCACCTCCCCTTGCTGGCCTGCAATATGGACCTCATGTGGATGGCTGAGGCTCAGTCTCCCCGGTAACCTTACAGATTCAGTGCTGCCACTGACATGTGTTGAAAAGCAACATTTTTGCAACCACAGTGCATTACAAAATTGGACTAACAGCAACTTTTTAACAAAACCATAGAGCTCAAAGCTGCTTCTTTCTTTCTTTCTTTCTTTCTTTCTTTCTTTCTTTCTTTCTTTCTTTCTTTCTTTCTTTCTTTCTTTCTTTCTTTCTTTCTTTCTTTCCCAGATTTGGCCATGGGACATTCCTTGTTTGCCTGGAGAACATCTACAAGAAGATAACAGGCAAAGAGGTGAAGTACGAGGCTCTGATGGGGAAACCCAGTGAGCTGACCTACCATTTTGCAGAGTATCTCATCAGAGGCCAGGCCATCGAGAGGCAATGGAAACTTCCCATCACCTCCCTCTATGCCATAGGGTAAGACACTTCATCACCTCTAATTGACATTAATCAAAATATGAGTGCTTTAGATTTATCTTAGATAATGGCTACAAAGATACTTTTTTTTTACATTTTAGTTCATGCTCTTATTCAGAGTACCTAGAGTGATTAAGCAGGTGTGGGTTCAGTTTCTTCCTCAAGGACTCTAGACAGGAAACATGTATTCTGCCCGGATCGAACCTGAGACCCTTTAGGTATGGGGCGATCTTTAACTTCTAGGCTTCACTGCTGGTTAGAGTAGCACCTGCAGGATTCTATCTCATAGTACACACAGTGAAACCACCTAACCATCACCCAGTCACACAGGCGTGTACTAATGGCCAAACGCTCACGCAGTCTTTGCTGATGTGACATCAGTTGTTACATCAGTATGAATGCCACATTGAGAAAGCATATGTGCGATCCAAGTCCACCATTCAGCACAAAAGCAATGAATTTCCTCATCCCACATTATCGTAACAAGAGCAGTCAAGCCTAAAGACAGCAACGCAATGCAACAGCAAGAGCAGTCCAAGTTCTAAATAAGAACAGTTTGGGCTAAAGGCAGTAACACAATGTAACAGCAATCGGCAAAAAAAAACTTTTCTACCTATTTGAAGTCTCCCCGTTGCATCAAACTTTGATGAGGGGGCAGCGCAATGCAAACTCTGTCCCTCACTTCTGTGGATGGTCAGATGGTCGATGCATTGGCAATAAAATGTTTAGCTGCCAGTGCTCTGCTGGGCTTGAAGCAGGTGTGTTTGACCCTTGCGTTTGTGTTTTTGCAATGCAAGGAAATGATGGACTAACAAGAGTTTGACAGGCTACAACACTGCAGTCATGCACCCAAAATCTTGATTTTTCTCAACCTATACACGCTAAACGTAAACCATCAAAGAAAACCAATCATCAACCTTCAATTTATTTGTCATCAAGCACTTGAGTGCTCATTTGCTGCAAATAGTGGACAACACAACTAATCCATCTCAAACGGGGTGGGATAAAGTAAATAAGAGCATAGACAAAGACAACATGGCGTCTGCTAACCTCATGATTTTATTTGTAAAATAGGAATATGTTTCAAAAAAAGATTACATTCAAACATTGTAAAACAAGTAAAAAATAAAAAGCTGCTGCTGCTGGATGTAGGCAGAGTCTGTAGCAGGACTTTGGCAAGTAACCATTTTGGCAATGTGCCAAATGTTCAACTGAGGTCCATGATCATGAGTTTGTGCTTTGCTGTTATGCTATTAAGGATACTGTTATAAAGAAAAGGAAAAATGAATAATCTTTGCATTCCTCTCACACTGTAATCTATTCATAGCCTAAATAAGGTCCTTTTCATCCAGCAGTGACCTGAATAGAGTTGTAAATGCCTTTGTCTCTTCTCGATTGGACTATTGTAACTGGTTGTACTCCTGCCTCAGCCAAAACTCTCTAAATCGGCTGCAGTCGGTGCAAAATGCGGCTGCTAAGGCTTATAACTGGATCAAAGAGATATGAGCATATCGCAATGATTTTAGCTGCCTTTCACTGACTCCCGGTCAGTTTTAGAATCGTTTTTTAAAATTCATGGTCTGGCCCCCAGCTTCATCACTGAGCTCCTTACCCCAGTTTGTGCCAGGGCATAGCCCGAGATCCTCCGATGGGGTTTTATTGGCTGTTCCTAGGTCCACGTTAGTGACTAAGAGTGACTGGGCTTTTGCAATCAGAGCCCCCAGGCTTTGGAATATCCTGCCTGAGGAGCTTAGGTCAGCCAGCTCAGTAAATCTCTTTTTAAAAACGTATTTTTATAAGAAGGCCTTTTTATCGGGCTCAAATTGATTGGAATTTTATGTAGTCTGAACACATTTAGCCACAATGTGCATGCAAGCAATGAACCAAGATGGAGTTGGAAAAGTAACACAGACACAGATCTAGGTAAATACGCACAGATTTAAGTAAATACACACACAGAAGACGCATGGTAGCAGTTTCAGGGCAATTGTGGATATACAGGGATGTGATTTTATAAAATCTGATCTTTAGAATAAAATCCCCCAATATATTGCCAAAATGCCAAGCGTAGTTCTGTAGCCTCTAAAGCCTGTGTGGATCCACTAAATAATCAAAATAATATTAGCAGGGTTCCCAGGCGTCATGGAAAATCATTGGAAATTATTCTATCATGGAAATTGATGAAGAAGATCTATGCCATGGAAATGTCATGGAAATTTGCGACTCCGATGTAATTTAATTTTTTCCCTTATTTTCTGAACGTTACCCTTTGCAAAATGTCTGTTCCTCTACCATCGTCCACACATAACTAGTGTAACACGTCCTTTTAGCGTTGCTACTTGCATATAATACAAAGTCTTCGAAGCCATCTAATCTAATAATACGACGCCATCTAATCTAGGATCAGTTTTGCAATTTACCTAATTACTGGGGATTTGGAAAACCTGATCCTAGATCAGCTTTCATTCCTAAGCTGGCTCGTTTTTAAAATTAATGATTGAGAAAGGTGGCTTGAGAATGTCTTCTTTGAAGAATGAACATTTAAAGTAATTCATTGATTAGTCAGTTAGGTAACGTTAGGTGATTGTCGCATTTTACAAGAATACATGCAGTGATTGATATTAACATTACAGCTCTAACGTAACCCAACTGTGTTCATCTGATGATGAATTGTCAGATTTGGCTAGCAAGCTTAGCAATGTTAGCTAGCAGACCATCATGCATTGGCAGTGGTAAAGAAGTAGGCCTACATCAGGAAAAATATGACTCTTAAATGTATTTACTTAACATTAGTCTTCAAAAAAATAAGTCAGCAGCTAAATTATCACCATTAGCAAAAAACATTGTATATAAAAAATATGGTCAAGGGAGTGCCACATGTGCTTTTACACAGTAGCTGTCTTGCCTCTCTTACTCAAGTGCATCCTCCACAGCCATGCTTGATGTTAATGTGATAAAAGCTCACTCCTACCTTTCTCTGCTTGCAAATGTGTTTTTTTTTGTTTTTTTTACCACCGATGCTGGTGTACTGACATTTTCTAACCTGATAATTTCTCTTGATGTAACCCCTTCTCTTGTCTAACCCATTAGGGATAACCTCATGACTGACATCTATGGTGCCAACCTATACAGTCGCTACCTGGAGGAGAGGGTCACCAGGAAGAACCTCAAATCTGTTGCCAAGATGGTGGCTGCCACTGGCTCCACTTCTGCTGTGCCCCGGGAGGTGGAGATGGACAACACCTGGGAGAGTGAGCTCGCACAACCCTCTGCCACTTCCTGTAAGTCCATCCTAGTCTGCACAGGGGTGTACAACCCCAGCACAGAAGTGCCCTCTTCTTCCAAGCACTGCATCAGAGAGACTGTGTTTCACGGGCACCGGGACTTCTGCTTCGACCCAGCGCTGGTGGAGCCAGGCCACATCGTTCAGGATGTGGCAGAAGCTGTTGATGTCATCTTTGAGCAGGAGAAGTTTGTGCCTCAGTAGATCTTTCAGTAAGATAGGTTTGATCATGGAGGTGAAGGAGGTTAGAGTATTAACTGGAAAACACCACTTTGTGTATTAATTTGTAGAAACCCAAAACTGTGGACATTGTTTAACAATCTGTGGAACAGCATAGGTCATCTTCAAACTCCTAAATAGTAAAAAGTACTTTAGAGAAAATCATTTAACTGTTTGTGTTCTTTTATATTGTTTTGGTGATAGTCTCTAACGGATCATATTCTGCACAATTATCTGTTTTTAAGAAATGGAAATTTAAATAACTGCCTTATTTGACAGTATTAATAAGTATTTTCCTAGATTATAGTAATGTTTTAGAATGTTATTACAAATTAAGAAATCATCCTATATTTATTACAAGAGGTTATCACTGTTTTTATGAAGTTATTTGGATAATGTTTACCTTTATTCTCAAGGTGACTTTTATTATTGCATTTCTATTCATTGTTTATCCATTTAACCTGGTAAATGGTAAATATATGGTAAATCTATGCATGATTATAATGAGTAATGTTTGTACTGTAAGAACACCTGTTTGCTGTTCAGAGTGCAATATTGTCCTTAGTGTTGTCCGTAAGCATTTTGTCTAGCTATCTAACTCTTGACCAGTATTTGCACAGATCAAAGCTTTTCATTCTTGTTAAATGTTACCATATCTTCTGTGTAAGTGAATCTAGCCCTTGTCATAAATGTACCATATCTGTTTTATGCATTAGAATTATTTTGATTGCAAAATATTTTGATTGCAAAATAATAAATATAACTAGCCATTTATATTTATATTGTAGATATAAATATAGCACAAGATATTTTTTCATTGGAGGATTAATCATACATTTGATTTGCTGCATTTCATACCTAAACAATTAAAAGCTACTTGGATGAAATTAGGTTGTGTTTTAAGAAAAAGAACATGCTAGCTGACTACCTAGGTGAAATGAAAAGAAACATCTTAGGTGCTTTACATCAAGACAAATGACTCCATTGCAAAAAATAAATCCTGTGTTACCTTGATGCTGTCACCACTTCTTTTATTTTGATGATCTATTTTGTAACATGTTACATCAAAATTTTGTTTTGTTTTACATAAATCATAAAGTGGTATCTAATTTAACAGTCTGGTCATTTTAAACACCAGATACTAAACTGACAATTCTGTTAACCAGAATAACCCAAAAGATTTGCCAAAGCTGTTTGGAATGTACAGCCATCCTATGGAGCGCAATACTTTTCAAGTAGCTTTTATTTTTATATTGTGTTTCTTGTGCAAGGAGTCCAGTATTTGTGGCAAAATCTCCATGTTGATAAGTGGCCTTTCCAGATTCTCTGTCCAGGTGAGAGAGGCAGCGCTCCCACTGAACTCTGACAGGGTGCCCTGGAGCCTCCTCCTATGTTTGGGCTTCAGTGATCGCAAAGAGTGAGCCTCAAATCCTGCGTGTCTCTCATCAATGTCCAGGGTATAGGTGGAGTTCTTGGCCAGTCTCAGCCCCCACATTAACAGAACAATGAGGCCGCATAGCATCACCCCAATCAGGGTGTTATAACCTCCACCAACACAGTTTTGCTTGGTACAGGAGGAGAAATGGTCATCTTTGAGTTCTGCGATTGGGGTGTGTGCCACAGAACTTGGGCTGACACAGGTGGGCTCCCCGGAAATAACATCCCTGTTCCTCAGCAGCCAGTTTCTCAGGTACTGGATCCTACAGTCACAGTGGAAGGGGTTCCTAGACAGATAGACCCTCCTGAGTTCTGGCAGTCTGTCGAAGACGCCCGGAGATACTGCAGTGAGCTGGTTGTCCTGTAGGTGAAGCTCTTTCGTTTCCAAAGGGAGATGAGGCACCTCCATTAGGTTCAGAGAACTGCAGTTGACTTGGAGCCCAGCAGGCAGGAGGGCTGAACAGAGGCAGGACTGAATGACGGTATGTGCACTGGATGTGGCCAAGAGAATAAAGACTCCTAGCCCTGAGGCGGAAAGCATTCTGCAGGAACAGGAATATGTTAGATTGTGCACATGCTCTGGCTTATCAATGACAAACATTTGTTATGCAGTTCAAAGGAGGCGCAACACTCACTCTTAAGAAAAATATGTAGAGCCTTTATCGGGTTAAAAACATCACGTTTCAGCCCCCACAGGCTTCATCAGACAAACATTTGTTATGCACGATTTATGCAGTATTCAGAAAAACACTGATATAAGGCAGTATAAAGAAATCTTCTAAACATAAACCAGAAACATATTGAAACATATCTTAAGTCATTCACTTTACATTACTGAAAGCTATTTGGTATTAATGTAAGGAAAATGCCCAGCCAAAAACAATCAAAAACAATCCCCAGAATCTTGTTTTAGTCCACTCCAAAACTAAGCACATCTATGCGATGAACTGAAGTCATTTAGATACAACATTAAAAT
This sequence comes from Polymixia japonica, assembly GCA_900302305.1. Taxonomy (NCBI): domain Eukaryota; kingdom Metazoa; phylum Chordata; class Actinopteri; order Polymixiiformes; family Polymixiidae; genus Polymixia; species Polymixia japonica. The sequence continues at coordinate 567 of OMKK01042575.1, read as the reverse complement.
ATTTCAAAAGTACTGTGATACAACCACTTGATTGGCTTCATTACCAACAGACTAAAGTGTGTCTCCCAGTGTCAAAACACCATTAAACATATCAAAAGCAATACACACCTTTCAGTGTCAACCCAACTTGGAGCTTAGTCCTGTTTCCAGTCATCCTTAAGGCGTATGCTCTGTCCAAACCCAATTCACTGGCATTTAGTCCAATGTTGCTCTGTAGTTCTGAGAGTTCTTTAGAAAGCGTCCTGACCTGAGCTTCTCTCCAGTTTGTAACTTGCATGTCGTTAAACCCTTCGAATTTTCATACACCCACTACAGAACAACATCAGTGTGAGGGACCCACCAATCACCAATGAGTGCGTGTTTTTAGCCCATTTGACGTGAGGGAAACACCTCTGTTGAGAGAAGATAAGAGTTTATCTGTGCAGTGGTAGACCTTTTTAAGCTTTTATGTGTGTCACTGACATACTAACTGTCGCCTTGATACTGAGTGCAACACCCTAAAATGGTTGTGAGGTGGAGCGCTTCACTACTACTACTTTTCAAAGAGCCAATAGAGCTTTATGGTAA
>OMKK01042567.1:24717-36138 GCA_900302305.1 Polymixia japonica | reverse complement strand
ATCTGGAAGACAGATGTAGTCTCCAAGCATGTTCTCTGCCGTCGTCTCTCTCCCTTGTACAGAGTCTTTCTCACTCGCTCTCTCTCCCCACACACACACACACACACTCTCTCTCTCTCTCGCTCCTTTCCTCCCTCTCTTTTTGGGAAACATGAGAGCTGGGCTAATTCTCTCTCCCTCCCACCCCGGCCGGACCACCCACATTCGGAAACGCCTAGTTGTTCCTAAAGGCAGAGCCTCCGGCAGCTTAGAGAGAGAGAGAGAGAGAGAGAGAGAGAGAGAGAGAGAGAGGAGAAGAGAGAGTTGTAAGGATGGGTTATGACTGATGGTTTTAGCAGAGTATCAATTACATCAATGTCAAAACCATAACCTGCCATTGTGTAAGGAGGAGTGATAGGAGGAGAGACAGCTCACAACGCGTTGCTTTTAGCGCTGGTTTGAGTTTATGCAGCGTTTTTAAAAAGGCAGAACCCTGCGCTGTTTTTTTTGTTTTGAACATCTTATAACATTGTTTACAGTCTCTTGTTCAATTCCCCCGGCATTTGATGTTATTTATCAAAATCCATCGCTGCATAACGTGTATATTCATAAAGTGTTGTAGTCTCCTCTTGCTACACTCGAGGCATCTCGGGTTGAATATGTTAGCAAGTGATTTGTGGTGAATGTGGATAAATCTAATTTAAAACGACGAACTGTGAGACGTGAATGAGGCTCTGGACATGAATGAGAAGCAACAGAGAGATGCATTTGAAAAGCAGCTTTTATTTGCTTGGGTAAGCAGTAAGTTAGTCTCTCTCAGTTCAACCCGAACAGTCAACCTAATATAGGGTCAATGTCTCCACCAAGTGGATATTTCAGAGAACTTCTTCACATAAATCCTGTTAAACATCATGCAATGTTGAGTGTTAAAACTGTTATGTTCCCGGGGGCAGTGGTCAAAAAATACATCAGGAATATTAATATTGTGACAGGCACTAGCAGGTAAACCAATAGCTCAGTAATACATTGGTTTGCTCAATGCAGTGAAATGACTAAAGGTGCAACGTTGTGCATATTGTAATAATATACTAGTGACTCCCTGTCCGACGCCTTTCATTTATTTTTCTGTGTTTTCCTTCTCCCTACTTCAGTAGCCACGGACCCCACGGTGGCCCCCATGATACCCCCAAAAGGCCCCCCGACAAACAGGCCCACGAAGGCCCCCAGCAGGGCCTCCCTTCTGACCAGTCTGGGCAACCTCTTCAACCAGCCGGTCAGCTTCTCCCAGAGGCCCCAGAGGAAAGACGGAGGAGGGCCGGAGAGGGAGACGGACGTGGAGGGGAAAATGCCGTCGAGGTCCACGTTCAAATCGCGTATGCTCTTCTCTGCCTCCTCCCTCGCTCTTTCCATCTCTTCGTCGTCGATGTCCTCTTCCGGGCGCGGGTCTTCGAGAGGGGCCGGACCATCTGCCTCCTCTCCCCTTCCGGATCTCTCTCTGCTCTGTCTCGCTATCTCGACCTGCCTCTCTCTCACCCGGGCCTCGGCCTCCTGGTACAGGGGACAGCTGAGGTGCTCGCTCCCGCTCTCCCTCACCGCCTGCTCAACTTTCTCCAGAAGCTCTTCCACCGCTCTCTTCTTCTTCTTCTCCTCCTCCTCCTCCTCCTCCTCCTGCTCCTCTCCCCTCCCGTCCTTCAGGGCGTGGTAGCGGCCCCCGCATCGCTCCACCAGCTCCAGGAGGTCCTTACGCCGCGTGGCGAGGTGTTCCTCCAGGTTTTGACTCTCCTCCAGCTCGTCCATATGGGTGAAGAGGACCAGGGTGTGTCCGCTGACCGCAGAGGGGCCAAACAGCTTCACCAGGGCCCCCAGGGCCTCGGCCTCCCCGCCTGACGGCTGGTTCACGGGCACACACAGCAGGAAGGCGTGAGGCCCCGGGGCGGACAAGGCGACAAAACAGGTGATGTGGTGTTTCACTTCTTCCAGGGAGCATCCTGAGCTGAACCAGTCTGGAATGGTTACTACGGCTACCTACACACAGACGGAGAGAGAGAGAGATAGAACGTTGACCTCATTCACTCACAGTCCAGACATGATGTATGCAATGTTGTGCAAAGAATCAGACTGACCTGACAAAATAGGGAGTGTAATAATAATAAACTTTATTTATATAGCGCCTTTCATACAAGGATTGTAGCTCAAAGCGCTTCAAGTGTAGTGCTTTTATTTTATTTTATTACATAACATAACACAATGCAATGTAAATATTATCTGTTTTGTTTTTTTCCAAGGACCCGTAGCCTACCTGTCGCCCAGCAACGTCCCCTTTGTGTTTTTGACACTCCTGGGAGCCAACAGCATCACTGGTATGTTGGGCTTGGAAGGCTTGCAGGCCCAGTATGGTGTTTCCAGCTGAGCTCTTCCCTGCCCTCGTCCGACCCAGAAGAACCAGCCTCAGCTCTGGTAACAATTTAGAAAATTGCAGAAAGACCGTGAGTGTCCATAAACAAGTTGGACGCTTCTTTTATTACGTGTTTACTTATCTTTCTTTTTTTTTTTTTTTTACAACTCCATAAAATAAACAGCTGCTGTTGTTTTTTATCGCGCTGTTGTTGTTTTTTTTTTTTTTTGTTTGTTTATCCGATACCGATCAGCTGCGTAGACGTCGTGTTGGAAACTCTACATCGCAACGATCATTACTAAAACAATCATTATTATTAAAGCCACCATGATCACTCCTGCAAAAACAGTTTCAACAGATTATCGCTTTAAAGACATGAAACATGCATCATTGTAACTGCGTACATGGGAGTGGCATCTTACTGACTGTTCTCCTTTAATCCTTCACATACATATAATGTTGAATAGCGCATCAAATATACAATCCTAATATATGATAAAGTAAAGGTTTCCTACCCGCTTGTAAATCCTCTGATGACATTCCTGCAGGCTGCGTGTTTACTGTCGCGTCTGCTTAGAGATGGCCGCACTTCCTGGTTCCCTGACTCAACCCTGTCTGTCTGACTCCGTCTGTCTGACTCCCTGCCTGTCTGTCTGGGCGTGAATCAGGTCTCCTGCGTTATAACTTCTTCAGGGTGAAGACGTCCACCGTTATAAGGGATGCATGCATTATCCAAATATATAAAAAGGTCTCTTCCCCCGACATTTATGCAACGACGCCGTCGTGTCAAAACAAACTCAAGTCACGGTTGTTCCTTCACATTCACGTCGTTAATCTCTGGGACATTACTTTCATTTGGGGGGGAAATCCAACCCTGCCCCGTTATGTATTGAAAAAGCGTTGCTTCGTTTAGAAATGTGTCGTTTTTATTGTTGCCATTTCCGTATAAGGAATAGCTTACAGGAAATGCATGAATATGAAATTCTGACTTGCAGTTTTGTGCTTAAAAAGCTCACAAATTACTACAAGGTTGCACCTAAAAGGGTTTTCTATTACATGTCAAGCTCTACAGTACAATCAAAATCTAAATCCTGTATGCATGGTAAAATAGCACATTTATAAAACAGCAAGGCATGGTAAAAGAAAAATAAGCAGTTGTCAAATATATTATTCTTGTTATGTTGATGATGAAGAAAAAGACTTGGACCCTGACTTTACTGTATCTGTACATCAGAATAAAAAAAAAAATTCTAGACCACCGTCTATGAATGTGTAGACTTGTATGTACATAACACACTTGACAACATTCACACATTACATACCCGACATTCGAACAAACTAAAACACGTTCATACCGATACACAGATACACACACGCAACGTTCATACAAAAACAAACCGCATAGTAACAGTTAAACCAAGCAGACATGAACAGAAGTTAGGTGTTCAGTAAAATAGGTTTCATTTAAAAAATATAACAATTAGAAAATGAACAGAAATTGTTTTAAAAATACAAGTTTAAAAACATGTTGATCCTAGAAACGTCCAGGTTTTCTGACGTCGAGCAGTGGCTTAAATAAAAGTCCATATTCGAAGGGCCACTGTTGTAAAGGACACTTCCACTCAAATCTCCTCACTTTCATCAGCAAAACACACAGGAAAGGGACGCTAACGTTGTCCTCCATCACAGTCCAGGCATGATGTACGCAATGTTGTCCAAGGTATTAGACTGACGTGAAGAAAAAAGAAGCGCAATATTAGAAAATTGTTATCAAAACGTTAATGATTTGATGTTAAAGCCCCGATATGAGACTTTGTGTGTGTGTGTGTGTGTGTGTGTGTGTGTGTGTGTGTGTGTGTGTGTGTGTAAACTGAAACACGTACCAGGTCGCGGTGCAGTAGGAATCAGTAGCACCAGACACTCAAACGGGGAAACGCAGGCAGATCAAAACAAGCGCACCTGAACCAATTTTGGTTGCTGTGTGTTTCCCTGTTTGAGTGTCTTGCTCTGCACATACATGACAAAGATCATGGTCGTTTAGAGAATTTCACCCACTGATGGACTCAATCCACCGTCGATCCCCGATGTATTCGTCCAATCGCCCAACCCGTCAATAAACTACGTTTTCAGAGTAGGTCATTAATATGACTTTAGACAACACTTGCAAATTCTAGGTGCAAGTTCTTGTGCTACCAGTAATCTTTCTTTATAGTACTACTTTGATACATTACCGTCAGTCCTGGCATCAGCTGTTTGAGAGAGAGAGAGAGGCGATAGCCCTCGTTTAGCATTCAAAGTGAACACTTTAATCTTAAAAACGAATTCTGGCCGATTTGTCACAAAAAACTGTATTTATCAATTTGAACTCAATTTGAACTCTGCTGGTCGAAGTCCCCCTAAACTCAGACTGCATTATGTACATGTGCAGCTGGGTATGTGAACAAGTGGTTATTTACATGCTATAGAAATGTCAAAAAATTAGCTTCTAGGCTTATCTCACATTCTATTTACAGCTCACATCATATTTATATCTAAACATATTTATATCTCGCACTATATTACATATCACGTCTTATTTCTCTGACATGATGAAACTTCAGAAAATGCTTTGTCTTTAAATCCCTTTGTTGTGTTTTAGACAGCATATGAGCAGACTTGTAGTCGTACCGTTACGGACCACGAGGAGCTGCAGCGTGAGACAGCAGATAAACTTTGCATATCTCTACAAACTAGAATGCAAATTGACCTGCTCCTCTACAGTTATAACAGGAAGCCGGTATGAAACCAGTCACAGTCAGATGTAGGTGTACTGTTGTGTGAAAACCACATAATATATACTTTCATAAACGTGACATGTTTTTTATCATCGTATTTGCAGTGGTTTCAACAATGACAATAAACTAAGGGCAAATGTCACACGACATACTGTGTCTGTGGTGCAGCTGCTCTTTTCAAACTTTGTAATAATCCTATATTTACTTTTTTTTTTGCGCTTTGCTTCTTTAAGAGATTTATTAAATTTGCTACGGTTTGACATTCAGCGGTAGGGCTGCAGGGTAGGACTTTTGTTTCTGTTGATGACTGGGCCTTTGGGAAATACCGAGACGGAATATAACACCAAAGCGGATGTGGAGTTGAAACCTCTATGGTGGGATTCACACTAAGTGTTGGTGACATACCAGAACATTGCGAGGACATCCGTTGAGTTGTGGGATCTGTGCTGTAAGACAAGTCAGTGGCCCAAGGGCACATAAGATGGAGTCCAGGAGTACAGACAGACTCCCTGACACCGCCACCATGCCCTGACAGAGAGGAAAACACAGCTTATTGGTTCTGCTGCACGAATAACATCTTAACGTTACAGTTTATCTACAAACCGGAGACCACGGAATCTAAAGTAAAAGTCAAACACCAAACCCGTTCGAAGTCTGTCGTTCTTCTTTGTATGTACTGTACCCGTTTATCTTAATGTTTGTAGTGCTGCTTTGAAAGGTGTTATCCAAATACATTTATTATTCTGATATGGAAAGCATAAAACAATGCAGAGTATAAATCTGCACTGGATATATGCAAATCCATGCTCACCTCCGTTTCCTGTAACCGGTGACCAATTAGGGAAAGAGACTCTCCTAATAGCTGCAGGTGAGCAGCTGCGTCGATGGGATCAACGTCTGGGACTCGTGCCGGCGACAGGGACACGCTACCAGATGCTCTATTGGGGGACACCAACCCTGTTCCCATTCCTACGCCTTTCAGAGCAGCTGAGACACAAAGACACAAGACAAGAATGTCACCGAATCCGCTCTAGTCTAGTAGAGTCTGAGAAGTGAAAACGGAAAATACAAATAATGAATATCTGAACATACAGGACTGACACACCAGGTGCAGGACACAACATAACGGGGCCTCACATATAGTGCAAGTAATACTTACAAGTGTGAATGAAATATGAGTTACAAGTTAAACTTGTGTTAAGTTAAAAGCTGCATAACTGTACCAGCATGTAGCAGCACTTGCATAGCTTTAGAAGCATTATCATAGTCACGGATGTGCAAAGAGATAAGACTTATGAAAAAATCAAGCAGAAAAAAATCAAGTTTGTAATTTATCAGGCCGAACACTCGGAAAGCGGTTTCACTTAGACCAGAACGATTCCGGGACCATCACCTTTGGTTTTGCCATCTGTGGAGGTCTTGCGTTTGACTGTGGTGGCCTCGGCTTTGTTCTGCTTGTGCTGCAGATACTGGGCTTTCTGCCTCCACACCTGGGCGAGGGAAGTGACACACAATATATATATATATATATATATAAGCAGCCTCCGCGAGCGGCTTCGATGACAGAACATTCCAACGTTTGAACAAAACGTACCAGTTTGTCTTTCTCAGGCATGGCCTTCCACACCTCTGCCAACCTTTTGCTGAGTTCGCCAAAGACTGCAGATCAGAGGTAACAAGCGGCTCGTTAAAACAGATTTGTTAAGCTATTTTTGCTCCACTTCGACCCAGACGCACCCGCCAACGTACAAAATGTTCCATTTGTTTTACCCACCTAGTCCTGGCTGCTCTGCATTAATGTTGACCCTGTACTCCTTACAGAACACCTGATATGCGGTTGTGTTTTTCTTCTTTGGCTGAGTAAGGAAAAAGAGACAGACAGTAAATACAGAATTCGAATTGGCCCAACATGTTAAAGCCGCCATCAGGTTAAACAAAATAATGGCGTCTACATTGTCAATCCTAAAGACAGAACCCTGAACAGGATCTCACCTTATCTTTATCCTTCTCGTGTTTCTCCCGTTCCTTCTCCTCCTTCTTCTTCTTCTTCTCCGTCATGCCGTCGTTGCCTTGGTGATGGTGGGGAGGGATGGGGGGGCCCATGGCGTACATGGGACCAACGGAGCTGTGGGTGACAGTGGGATGGGAGTGGCCATGGACCCTGGACGGGTCTGAAGACGAACGTGTGGGAGAGCAAAACGAAAAGAGATATCAACGCAAAAGGGTGTTATATTCAACAACGTGCAGACTTCAGAAATACCACAATAATTAATCTGAAATTAGCTAGATAGTTCAGTTTTTGGGGAATTTGGCTGTTTTCCTATTTACCCAGTCAGACGAACTCATTGATGCCATTTTTATGACTTATGATGTGTGAAGGAATGGTTTAACTTAGCTCAACGGTTAGCTTAGCACAATTGCTGGAAGTCTATGCGATCAACTAGCAGCTCCCGCTTTCCCCCAAAAAACTATGCCTTTAACATACACGAGACAGGAAGTGAACTGTTTATTTGGTAATAAGGCGACAGAGGAACAAATCAACCCACCTCCGGATCCTTTGCTGTGCTTCTTCTCCCTTCCACTCTTGTCCTTCTCCCTGTCCTTCTCCTTGTCCTTCTTCTTCTTGCTTTTCTTGCTCTTCTTCTTCTTCTTTGACAGATGCGTGTAGGAGTCATCTATAACCAGCTCTCCTGCCTCCAGTTCACCCCCGGTAGAAGAGCTGTCATCTCCCATGCCACCCCCATAGTGACCTAAGGTAGAGGACAGGGGAAGCTTTAAAATGAAACCCGGACCTAGCAGGTTTAGCAGAACGTAAGGGGTTTTACTGGTAAACAAGGGGGTAGTGGATGTTAGCCTGGGCCTCTGGGAAGGAGAACATGTAGCATCTTCCATCTGTTTCATTTATGACACATGCTGCTGCTCTACAGAGTCGATCAATAGATTTATTGGGAAACAAATGCGGCCCCAGGTGCGTTCCCTGGTGCATCCCAGGGAATATCACCGAGACCATTCCTACCTTCTACCTCCACCTCCTTCCCCACCACAGGCAGCGGATCTCGACTCTGCTGTTTCTTCTTGGGGGACTTGGAGAGCGGCATCCGGTCCCTGTCCTTCTCTTTCTTCGTCCCTCCTTTGGAGGAGTGGGTTGTGAACGGGAAGCTCTCCCCTTCCTCTTTCTCCGGCGACATGATGAGCTTCATCTTCAGCCCGTCGGCCTCGCGCAACGTCAGGGGCTCCTCCTTGGGGGCTCCGCCGTGGAACAGAGACGACTTGGAGGAGGAGGAGGAGTGCTTCTTGGACGACGACGAAGACGAGGACGCGGGGCGGGAGTGAGAGGAGTGGCTCCCTTTGCTTCCGCCGCTGCTGCCCTCGCGCTTGCGGTCCTTGGAGGAGTGGGAGGAGAAGGAGGGGTAGGAGGGTTTCTTGTGCATGTGGGGACTGGGGTCTGAGCCTGTGGCCAGGGGGGAGGTGATGGCCTGCAGCAGGCCCATGGCTGTGTCTGTTGTGTGGGAGGAGGAGGGGGAGGAGAGCGGCGGGGAGCGGTCCACAGACTTGCGCTTTTTCTTGTGGGGAGGCGGACCTGAACCTTCATGGTCTGGCGCAGGGAGAAGGAAGACGGGGATGAACAACTGACGCAATTAGAAAACTAATACTAGCATCAATCAGACATAAAATATCATTGGAATATCTGCCGCTCACCTCTGTAATAGTATTCATCACTGTGTTTTTTCTTCTTTTTGTGTGAGTCCCCTCCCAACAGGAACAGTTCTGAGTCCTAATTTGAAAATACAGTGGCTTTCCGTTTACCAACTCATAGAAACTGGGTTAAAAATATATAATGTGCAATGAGACGTGAGCTGGTGGCATCATGTCTTCATTCCGTTCTCGTGTTAAAGGTACGGTCACGTCGCCCCACTTCTGTTTGTTTTGTAAACAGTGTGATAAGGCTGTTTGGAAGCATTTTACCTAACAGAAAACTTTTAGAAGTCATTCAAACACAGGGAACTCTGGAAGACTGACGGAATTCGCTAAGCGAAAGATGGCCGACGCTGACTGAGGCAACGCGCAAAACAAAACAACAATGTAGTTGTCATTCCATGCTGAGCCGCTGCAGTGCTTAAAAACCAACAGCATATTGTGCCTTTAAACAACAATGACACAGCTTAGCCTCACAAGGTCATTACAGAGAGGTGAGATGCCCTACCTTGGGTCGTTTCTTGGAGGACTTGCGGACCTGAGCAGCAATCTCCTCTTCTTCCCTCAGCAGGTCCTTGTATGACCTCCTCTTCTCTCTTTGGCTACGACCAGCTACTAGGCCCCTGTCTCCCTCCATACCCACATCTGAGAGAAGCATTAAATAAGCATTAGAATTCTTTCCTTGCATATAAAACACAGCACATTGGGACTCTAACCTCAAATTATAATAAACATTTGGCATATGATGGAGTCATCATAACTAGGTGTCATGGCAACCGTGTTCCCTGTGCAAACTGAAACCCCAGTGATATTTCATTCCCATATTGCTTAATGATTAGGGACCTGCTCTCTTAACTGGTACAGAGCTGAGGCTGCACTTCATAGAGTTCTCTATTGATTATTGTGTTCCTGACTATAACACGGAAGCATGGTTAAATTAAAACTAAATAATTCAGAATTGTAGAGACAGCGAAACTACAATAAAGCCAGACATTACCCATCCCCCCTTTGTTCTTGATCTCCTCAAAAGCCATGATTCCTCCTATCTCCTCAACAGGTTTGCTTGTAGCAGGACGCCTCTGACAACATGAAGACAGGACAATGACCTGTTAAATAAATACCAAGAAAGGCGACACTTATTTTAACATTCATCGAGCACAAAAGCATAAGCCATTACATAGAATGCGTACACTTTATGTCACAGCATAGAATATTTATAAATAAGTGTAAAAGTTACAATTGGTATCCTAGGTTCAATATCCTCTAGCAGATCTCGCTTAACACTGAAGACATTCAGCAAAGACAAAGCAGACTAACAACCATAAATATTTAGATGTTTATAACTATAACTACAGAGTTTCATAATGAGCTGTCCTTGGATCACATAAACAACAGGTTGGGCTGTGAACTGGGACCACTGCAATTAGAGGAGCAGCAGGTAAACTTTGAGACTGTCAAAAGTACAGACACTGATTATGATCAGCTATCTGACCAAAGTCACAAGAAAAAAACAATTTTCAGTCTATTACAGCAACGATATCGGGTTATAATTTGCAAACCAGTATTACAAAATTAACAGAATTCCCGCCTACTTTCGTAAAGACACACAAACACACCCCCTTCCATTCACTTTGAGTCCCTAACTCCCCACATTTCGACCACTTCAACTGGTCCTACTGAAAGAGCGCTTCGCTTCCCGGCCAGGGCCGCTACTACCAGCCCGCGGCTTTCAAGCACAGCTAGGCCCGCGTCTTCTTAAGAGGAATAGAACACTGACTTTCATGCATCTTAACTGTGTAAATGTACTCTTCTTTATCAGGGGTGTAGTATGTGTGTTTGGTAAACACCAGTAGACGTGAAATTAAAGATTTATTAAATTTTACTACCTCTATGGATTCATCAATTTACGCGGGTCCGGTCGCCATCTTTGATATTGGTGAACAACAATGCGTGTCGGCTTGGGGCGGAACTTCCCTGCTGCAGCCAATCATCGCAAGAGAAAAGTAGCCATATTAGGAATATGTTGTAACAAGAACGGTAATATAGATGAATGAGAGCGCAGTGTGTCCTAATTATAATTCATGTGGCAACTACAATTGGCATTTAATTTAGTGGTTACGATACATATATACCTTACATCCTATTGAATATTACCTCGGATAAGCATAGACACACAGCTTGTGGATATAAAAAGCAGAGAACACAATATTTCACAAATATACTAAATATACTTTATTAACTGACTGATTCAGATATATCCATTTACAACAATAACCAAAATCCATTTTTACAATACAGTTCACATATAAACACATGCAAGGCAAGAAAAAAGGCAGAATGATACAAAGATGCTGTTGAAAGCAAAAACAGTACAACAGTCAATACGAATTTAATGATTTTTAAAGATTATTTTTTTATCTTCACCACAGAATTTAGCTCATAATCATTGGCAAAATGAGAATTTCTCTGCACAGCAACAACCGTTAATCTCTCTCTCTCTCACACACACACACACACACACACACACACACACACTACTCCATAGCCTCTACCTATCCCCCAAATTCTGCTTCTGTA
>OMKK01042566.1:0-12500 GCA_900302305.1 Polymixia japonica | reverse complement strand
TGTTTATCACCTCATTCAAAGTCAACCAAAGACACTGGAAATCCAGAAGGGCAGCCATTACTGAGACTGTTTGTTATAAACCAAGTGTCTGAAGTATTTCCTGGACTGGTAACTATACCTCAGAAGCAGGAAATGGAAGAAACGGTGAAATCTCATGATAAAACAAAATTCATAGGGACTAGAATATATATATATATATAATATATTTATTTATTTTATTTTTTTATCTTGCTAGAGTACCGGTAAATAAATGGAAAACTGAATGCGATATATATTTGAATTTTGGTTTTCATATATAAAATGGCAAAAGAAAACTATGTGTTGAGCGAGAAAAACCCAAGAATAATTATCAGGAGCAACCAAAGTCTAGAGTAAACCTCGATCCTGTTACGTGACGGCTTTGTATGGGTTTGGCAGCGTGAACATTTGACGTCGTTACTTTAAACTATCTATTCATTTCGGTGATTATTCCGATATGACGTGATTGCAGCATAAAATGGGCACAATCGCGAACTAAGAATTTGGGGTATTTCAATTACAGGCCGCCACTTTTGCTTCTTTGATTAAAATACATTAAGGGTCATCAAAATTTATTTTTGTAATGATCAGCAAAAAGCATCCATGGCTAATGTTTTAAATCTAACCAGGAGAGCCACTTTCAAACTCAGTATGCAAAAATAAGCTATTGATCAGCAGGGATTTATTTGATCATTTATTTACTTCTGTGCTAAATGACGTTACCACAACTTGACCATCTTGACCTAGCGTCTTAGCCAAGAACTCAAAGGTGAACAATATCATTATCCACATGGTCACAAACAACATCAGGGCACAGCAGTCAGAGGTTTTAAAGACAGACTTTCAGTTAGTCATTGCTGCACTGCTGGACACTGGAATCATCTCAGACCCCATCCTGACTGACTGGAGAGGCATGGAGAAGGGATTGAGACTGTTTGGCCTTTACACCCGGCTCAAAGACCACTGTGACCCCCTACATCAGCAACTTATACCTGTTTTGGGCCCATCTTCCTGAAGCGAGATGGTCTCCACCCAAACACGAGGAGGTCCCAGATACTGTCTGTAAACATGGACTCCAGCCTGAGAAAATGACATGGTAGGATTGCTCCCCACTCAGTCATCCAGAATTGGACTGGTGTTTTATATTCTATATACACAATCATTTCCTACCATAGACCCAAACAGCATGTTCACTGTCTCATCCCTCTGCTGCTAATATTAGTAATCAAATCCACACCGATCTCTAACGCACCCTGCTGTAACACCAATTGGTTAATTCCGGACTCTTAAATGCAAGATCCCTGTCAAGTCTTTTACTTGCCATGATATTATTACTTCTAATAATTCATTTCTTAAATTATCACAGAAACACGGCTGACTCGGTGAGATAAAACTCTAATTGAAGCAACAATTTAAAACACCGTCGCCGACCCCAGTTGTCAGGCAGGCAGGAGGGTTGCTGTCACAGAGAGGCTTTTAAATACTTGTCTATCTCAAGTAGTAATTTGACCTTATTTGGACATCTAAGTTTTATGATACATTGCAAGGTCCCCTTGCTTTGTTTGGTAACCTATAAACCACCCAAGCCAAACAACTTCATTTTCTAAACTACTGTCTGTGTTTATGTCCAAATATAATAGATTTGAAAGAAATATGATGATTTTAAAGGTGCAATAGGAAGCATTTCTCCCCATTGTTCACTAAAAATATTATATTATTTATATTATTATTATATATATATATCCAGAATGACAAATATATATATATACTGCGCTGCATTAGTAGTCTGTAGATGCGTGTAAGGACCCACCCCTCACTATCAAGTCCTCTACTTGCACCATTGATGTTCCTAGAAAAGTTCTTCAAGGAGTTATTGATACAGTCGGTCTTGATATTTTATTAATAGTCAACAGCTCTCTAGAGACTCGTACTTTTCCTTCTGTTTTTAAACACACTACGACCCTCCTAAGGTGAGGTGCCTTGATCCCTCAAATCCAAGCAAGTACAGGCCCAGGTCTAAGGTTTAAATAAAGTTGTTTCAACTCAAGTAACAGCTTTTATAAATCAAAAACATAGTTTTGAAAAATTCCTATCTGGCTTGTGAAATATGCATAGTTCACAAACCATAGTCTATGCATGCATAGACTGCCCTACATTACATATTCTTCTTCCAGCAGACATGGGGGAAAGTTCGATTTTAACCCTTTTATCATACCTCCTGCATACAACATTCTCCATCAATATAGATTTGTTGTCCTCCTAAACTCACATTACATGTGGAGTTCCTCAAGGTTCAATTTTAGGCCCCATCTTAATTTCCATTTACATGCTGCAGCTTGGCAACATCATCTGCAAATAATTTGACAACCTTTTACCTAGGCAGCCTGTTTGCCTGACCGGTTACTTTTCAAAAATGTCCACCCTGACAAGAATGCAACATTTGCACAAGGGTAGCTGATAGTTGCTAGTTTCATTTCTCTCAGCAATTTTTATGACATCATGTAATCACGAGTTTTGAAAATGTATAGGCCTAACATTGATTGTCAAGAACAAGGATGGCCAGTTTATGAAAGAATAAACTAGTCTACCACTAACACGTAAGATTTGACTGGATATTGCTACTGCTTTACCTTTACCGTCTCAATTCATAACAATACCTGCTGCTTCATTAAATGAAATCACAAAATCATTTACACTAGCATTTACCATGACATTGTTATGGGATTAAAAGCTTACTGTAAACTCTTTGTGGCCATAGCTGACAAAACAAAACAGCACTGAACTAATGCACCGACAGTATGATAAACTCTGTCTAGAGAATCCTGAACTTTTTAACTTGTAACCTTTTAATAGCGCTTTACAAATAAAGTTTATCATTACAAATATTATTATTATGCACCTCAGGGTTTGATGAATTGCTGCTCCTGCACAGCACAGGATATTTAAAGAACGACAATATCTCCGACTTGAAATTAAAAAAACACCAAAGAGACCATGAACTCATTGGATCGAAATAAGTAGAAGGGAAGCTCATCAACTTTAAGTAGGTAAGCTGAGCTCATCGGCCTTGCTTGTCTGTGCCACCTGGCTCTATTCCATTTGAACTAATTGGAGATTTCCCTGTCACCTGCTTTGCAATTAAGAACTGTTGTATGGGGAGGGGGCAACGTAGATATCCACACTGATAGCTATTTACATTTCGATTTTGGGGTCAAATGAATGAAAATATAAGAAAAAAAAGTATCGTGTTCAATTTTGCATTTAGCAATTTTTAGGATGAGAAATAACTTCACACATCAAAAGAAATGTTACTAAAAAGTTACAACTGAATTTGTAAAAGATTGTTTTTCAAATGTTTGCGCTGACAACAACACAGTATTTCAAAAGCGAGGCTCATACTCGGTCTAGCACCATCAACACAGAAACAGAAACATGCTTTCGCCTTCAGCTAAGCTGTCAGGACTGTGCACATATCTTGATTTCTTTGATATTTAGTCCAGAAAAAAGGGGAAAACTGACATAGCCAGACCTTCTGCAATTAAACCAATTCGTTTTCCTTTCCTCAGAATATCTTCTTCTGTTGTATTCTATATTTTGCATTTGTTTGACAAATAAATTGGTGTGTATGATGATTGACTGGGCATGCAGTTAACAGTACATTGAAAGAGACAGAACACAAGCCCATTTTATTTCTACCAATAAGAAATTGCAATGAAATGGCAATTATTTGGATTAACCTAGGATCAATCTGCCGAAATTAGTAGTGCTTATTATTTTGTAAAGGAGAGGGTCCATAAACAAACAGCTCAGATGAAATTGCTTGGCATCTTAAGGGATGCTAACAGCTCCAGACGCACACACACACACACACACAGACCGTTCTTTCATGGCTTCCCATTTCAGACCGAGTCACGGCATGAACAGCTCTGATATCCAGCTGTGCATTAGCGCTCTCCAATTAAACTCAGCCATCCTGGAGCAGAACGAAAGGCCTAAACCCTCTGGTGAGAAAAGTGCTGACATCCCTGCTTTATAAAGTCCTGCTGGGAATACTCGGTCCCTGTGACCATTTACCCTGCGTCGAAGACGGTGTGTGTCTGTGCGTGTTGCGCGTGTCCGTCGGTTTGACACAGAAAGAGAACGATAGTGAGTGAGCGTGCACGCGTTGTGTGCTTTTGTTGACCGCTAGTTATCTGATTCTTAGTGACCTTAAATACATAATCTCTCCACAGTTGTGCAGTTTTTCTATGCTTATTTTACCCCAAAGACCTTTCGGCGAGAAAACGTGAGGCAATTTACAGTATATGTTGACAAATGCTTTGATAAATTGGCGTTTTTTAACACTTGAGAAGGTTTAAAAGGTTTTAAGGGTGTAAGTTTTTTTTTTGTGATAAAAGTCTGGTGATCGGCCAAAGTTGCAAGCCCTTGCAACAATTGCAGGGAAGTATTGATTTTGCAAAAAGTTGCAAATTGCTAATTAGCCAACTCCTGAAGGGACTGAACAAATACAACAGTAACAGCCATTTAATATAGTGTATAGTGAAAGTGAAATAATGTTTACACCAGCATTAAAACATCTGTTAGTGATGACCCCGCAGCAGAACCATATTATAAAAATGCATGTTAGTCATCCAGCTGAAACATCTGAGTAACCCATTGTCCGTGTTGATCTGAGTATTTAGAAAACCACCGCTCACAACGGGGAAGAAACTCATAATGAGATGAGCAAGATCGATGGAATCCTGAAGTCAGCTGGGATGAGAATTTCCCTAGCCCTCGAGCATTAACCGTGCCAGGAAATAAACCTTTGTTTTCACAGACCACACCACTACAACACTCGACTGTTGAGGAAATCCCCCCCCCCGAGTAGAGTAGAAATCATCCGTCAACCCAGTTACCATCGAGTTCCACAGCCTGACAAAAGGGGAAAAATGGGTTAAATCAAGATTCTAGTATTTCTCCTCACCCTCGCTCTCTCTTCCCCGGCTATTGACTCGCTCAGCTTCATCAGTGGACGTTAGTGTCAATGCCAGTCTACATTTAGAGTAACTAAGCCAGAGGAGGCTACTCATCAGCACATAGAGCTTTCTCTGTCATGATGTGGTGCCAATGACCCCTTTTGTCTCACCCAATCCAGTTCAATAGAACCGCTCGACCAAGGCTTTGTTGTCCGACTGCCCCGGCAAAGTGCATCTGCTCAACTCAAAATGAATACATTTAGTGGATGGTGTTTGTAATATAACATAAAACCTTTTACTACAAGCTGAGCCGTAATTAAACAAACGATCACTCAATCTTTAAAGCTGCTATGTGTGAAATTCAGCCTCTACTGGTAGCGAAGGGGAATTACAACAACAAGCCGTTACACTTCAAAACAAGCTGGACTTTTCTCCTCCCCTGCAGCGCCTCTCCATTGGTCCATCTCCCCTGTCCATCAAAAACCTCACACGCTACGGGTGAACAGATTCTTGGCAGGAGTTGTCAACACGGTTTTGAAAAGCGGGAATATCAACACACCGGCTGAAGTGGCAGACACTTGTTGTGAAGATCATATTTCACTGTCTTTTTTTTTATCTTACTTTAACATAAAATAACAGAAAATCCATGCATAGCAGCTTTAAACCTTAACCTGAAACATAGAATGTGCCAAAGCACATATGAGAGCATTATTAATTTAGCTCTAGGTTCCATATTTGACACATTGGAGCCTGTAGCTGTGTACCTCTACCCTAAGGTGCCTTTTAACATTTGGAATTACTGCTGACAGAACTCTCCTATACCGCTGCAATCCATATGCACAGCCAATTAGGTTACTGTGCTATCTGCAAGGCCATGTTTAAAAAGCCGATCCATGCAAAAAGTGAACAAAGTGATCCTCACAATCCTGACAGGCGGGTCGGGTTCCAGAGCCGTCTGAAGTCCCCAGCAGCAGGGTTCACTGCCCAAACCTCCGATTAGGGAGTGATCCCAACTTGGCCAGTTTTTCAATCATCTGTTGCCTCGGTTGAGTTGATAAATGTGCCGATAGCGTGGGTTGAGTTCAGAAGCCGAAACTACAAATGGGGTGAGAACGGGGTGTATACCGTAACGTCGTGAACGAAGAGTGTTTTCGATTAGACCACACAATCAGTTATAGAAACGTTGTCAGTATGACTTCTGAGCACCCCTGCAGTTTATACTAATCTTCGTTATCTGCCTGACAGGAATTTTGGGTGTAAAAAAATCAGTTTGGCTTAAGGGAGAAATCACTTTAGAAAACATTAGCATTTGTAGTCATATAATTAAGGAAATCTATGTATTCCGGTTCATGTACCCTACGAATTTAGCATGCTTCTCATGTTTTATTTGCTAATTAGATTTGGAAAAGTATTAACATAATTCAAGTCTTGCTGCTCGTGACAGCATGTTTATTTACGTTTGTCTCCGCCAAAACACGATGAAGGCGGACAAGATGGTAATCGCTAGTTGGTTTTCTTTCCCCCAGTGTACTTATCCTAAGAGGTCGGTCACCACTTGTCGAGTCTTCGCCGTGGCCCTCGGCGTTCACGTCGGTGTACACGCGACGCCTTTACTTAAACCCGCCCGTCAGTGTACTTTCGACTCCGTGACGTTTTCGTCGCCACCGCGCTCGGCCCGCGATGCGACGAACGGAAGACGACAACGGGTGCGCTCGCAATCTCGTGTTTTGATTTGTTGGTGGAAAGGGAATTAATTTATATAACCTCGGTAGAGGTTTGATAGATATTGTACACTGTCTCTGCAGTGTGTGATGTGTTATCCTTCATTTTTGTGTCACTTCTATATGTTGATGTGATGATTTCATTTCACCCCTGGGATTAAAAGTGCAAGATCAATGCCAGTGACTCATACTGACTACAGCATGACACTTACACAGTTTCCCAGTTTAAAATACATTTTTTGAAATGAATGTGTCAGTTCTGCATGTATGTTTTCTGAAAAGGGTGCGTGATATCAACAGGAATACCTTCTGCCATGCAACACCACATCAAAAGGAAATGTGATACACTGTTGTTGATTGAACAGGTTTCCCCTCATCAAATGAATAGTCCTGTGGGTTAAAAGCTTCCTGTTTAAGTAGAAGGCACTCATCAATGACTGGACGTCCGGGTGATTGCTCCATAAGTAACCTGGCACAATGTGCCTCTTGACAAGATAATGCAAAGTTCTACTTCCAGCCTCAAAGTAAACAGCTCTGCCGTAGAGCATGAGACACATTTAGGGGTATCTGGTTGCTTGGGAGTTACCTGGCATTTCCAACTGTGTAACATTTAATTCATTAGTTTATTTATTTATTCTCTGGTCCATTGGAATATAATTTTGTATCATCAACAGGATCTGCAGCAACTGGTTATATATATATTTTTTTTATTAAAAATGCATTCTGTGCATATTCCAACTATAAATAACAAATATATTTGTAGCCATCATTATGTCTGTACTTTTTTTTTTTGCTATAGGGTACCCTATAGTAAAGGTGTAGGTTTTGTTTTCTTTAGACTTCTTTAAACTAACTTGGCATCCTTTAATGATTTTCTTATTTATATATACATAAATAAATAAACAAATAAAATAAATGAAAAAATACCAAAAAAGGCTGTGGGCCTTAGAAGACTGCAGTACTGCACTGGCACTGGCCACTAAAACGTCAGAAATATAACCAAAACAAAATATCAGGTTGGTGTCACTGTATGAGTACAAGTATGTTGAAACACAATTTATCTTGCCTTGGTTTTTGTCAGTCACAGTTAAATGATGTCCATGACTACAACCCGCCGAGGAATTATGTCACAGAAGTCATAATAAAAACAAACAGACAGAAATACAGTTGTTGAGAAAGTCTGAATTCACTGCTCTGCCTTGAAGGGCATTCTTTTATTTGTTAATTGTATTTATTCATTTATTGTACAAAGGAATTGACCGTACTATTAGAGACAGCAAACTTAAGAGAACTAAAACCTTTCAAACAGCAGCAGCCCGATGTCCTTTATTCAGATATCACTTATCTAGCTAATTACTAGCTAATTCAGTCATATCACACATTTATATAACTGGTTAAGATCTATTTAGTTAAAAGAAAACTTAATTTATTTCAGTTTATTCATTGCCTATACAAAGTGACAACACAAACTACAATGACAGATCATGAACAAAGCAGAGTGCAGGGCAGGCTGGAAAATTCTTCAGGGTTTGTGAAGAAACACTCCCCTAGAGAACCCAAAACACAAACTTAAAAATCTGCAATTATTTTCACGAGAAGAGAAGAACAAACTATAAAAAATACATGAGAAGAACAAACTAAGGGGAAAAAGAAAGATGGCAAGAGAGCAGATCTCTTATGTGGTCTGTAGACTCTTCCTCAGAGGTCCTTGATAATGAATCGAACACTAGACTTAATGGGTTTTAACAAAAAAGAAAAATGAATGACAGAGGAGAACATTGTGGCACAACTGTGAGTATGATTGTTGGGAGTGAACAGATTTTGAAAACGTGGTAGGGGATTTATTCAAGATAAATTGACAGATCTGTTGGATATCAAAACCGAAGCCATTAAGCAGCTGAAGGCTGTTGAGACGTGGTTAGGGGATAAGAAAAATGACCACTTTTTATTCATTCATTTTATTCATTCAAAAGACGTGTGAAGTGAGAGTACAATAGAAAGTTACCAGCACTTTTCTTGATACAAACTAACTCATTTTTCTAGATACAAACTAACTCATTTTTCTCGATACAGACTAACTCATTTTTCTAGATACAAACTAATGAAGTGTTTGAATGAATTTTTTTTATAGTTTTTTTCTTGTGTATATGATATGATGGACCTTTTTTTCAGATTGAGAAATGAATATATCAACTTGTTTGATCCATTAAGAAAATAATATTCTCATATTAAAATATTATTATATGGTAAAATTTATTTGAATTACAAAAAAAAAGAAAAGTATCAGATTTGAATGATCACAGCTCTCTGGGTGACTCTTGAGAAACTGCATTATGGATAAGCTTCATGTGGCATTGTTTACTTCACATTTAAGTGACTGTTCCTCTTTCAGATGAGTTCTTTGATTTTTGCCAGGCCACGCTGTAGTCCATTGTGTCAGTTCTTTTTTGTCATCTATTTTCTGGGCAGAATGAATCAGCCTCACCTCCCTTTCTCGTTCATTTTGACACTCGACAGAACTCATCGCCTCCATGGGAATTGGGGTAGAGGGTCTTGTTTTGTTCTGACAGTTCTTTCAAGAGTGGCCATCAATCAGGTGATCTATTGTGTTAGAGAGGCAGCTTTCTGTATTGAATTCATGACTTGCTTCAGAAAGCAGATGCCACAAAGGTATTAAACGTGAGCAGGTACAGTATAATCTGCCGTGATAAAAGCCATGGTAAAGGACCTGGAGCAGCGCTTCATAATGATCGCTTTTCCCGTTATATGCCAAGATGAGGTGACCTCATTGGCAGTGTCTGTCTTTTGACAGAAATTGTATTATATTGATATTCTTTCACATGGATATTCTACATGGATCATGTACCGGTACAGTGATTGGCCACAAAACAGAAGAATAGGTCAGATTACTTGCCATTTTCCATTAATTGGAAATGAAGCCAAGATTGTGATGGAATAGTCAAATGAGAACCTGATTTGCCAGACTCTCATTAAATCTAAAAAAAAAAGAGAGACTACTGCCAATCCGGTTTATAGTTAGGATCAAACTTGTGCAAACGTCTTGTTAATGACAATTGCTCAGTCAGCCTGCCATCAAGGTTTTAATTACATTCATTTCATAATTATTAAAAATTTATAAATATTGAAGGATGTTGAAATGGGCACTACATTTCCATGTATGAACTAATTGCAATGCAGTATGTAGCTATGTTTGGTGGGACATCATTGGGCTGGAACAAAGAGTGAACACAGAAGACAGGAGTTGTGTTTGGATTTGTCTATTTTGCTCCATGCTCCAGCTGATCGATGAGAATGTTGTGGTTTGCCGTCGTGAACACATTTACTCCTTGTTTCAAAGGATTTAGAGTAACTGGAGACGGAGTAGTTTGTTAGTCTTAATTTGCTGGCATTGTCAGTCAATGCCTGTGTTCTTCAAACTGGAACGGTCCAGACTAAGGATAAACAAAGCGTAGGCCCTGTTTAGACAGCCATGGACGGAAGGTAACCAGAAACAAAACAGGGGTCTATGGTGAAATTGTGAGTGTGCGCCAATTTCTGGAGATGTAGACTGTGGGAGCGATAGATGTTTGTTTTTGTCTTAAGAAAATCTGAGATTATTTTGAGGAGACCAGATGATAGTAATTACACAATAATTTTTCTGAATACCGCACAAATGTCACAGCTTGTTCCTCAGTTTTTCCAGTATTTGCGTCGCCATTTTGTGACCCACTGGACATCTTGTTGCCTTTTCAGGCAGTAATACAGCCTCGTAGATCAGGATTGGATTGTAAGTCAATTCTCAAAGCAGCGATGGCTGTATTTTTATTATGGATCCAAAAGCAAAGCAACTGTGCATATCAAGGATTTAACTTCTCCCTCGTCCTGTATTCTAATATTTATTACAGTTTCATTTTTAGTGAAACTTGCAAGATCAATCAATATGCAATGCAATGAAAATGCTTTATACTGGAAGTAGAAATATCTGGGCGATGGTTCAGAGTAATTTGTTTTGCTTGCAATAGAATATGTAAATGTAATAGCTGTAAAATGTAATTCACATTAACAGCAGCTTAGTCTTCAGTCTTAATCATGTTCCTAATATAAAAAGAGTGGGTTTGGCCACCTGGATGCCAGTGACACAAACAGGGATAAGTAATTATATGAATAGTTTTTTTTGTGTTTTTTTTTTGCAGCTTAGTGCTTGTCTTTCTCTCATGAAGTTATTGATTCTACACTCAACAATTTTTCTTTCAGACATTTGCTTGATCGCCCACATATTTGCCACCTTTATCTCTCTCTCTCTCTCTCTCTCTCTCGGCTTCTGTTTGTATTGAAATTCTATTCAAGCTCTCTGCCTTGCAGGTTTCACAGAGCGCAGTAATTATCTAGGACCTGATAACCGTTGAAGTCTGCGTCTCTGGTGCCACGGAGCTCCTTTAGCTGGCATTTAGATGTAGTTTAGGCCTATAGCCTGTCTCAGATATCTTGTCGCTTCCGGATTGTTGGTAAGTGAAATTTCAAAACGACACGTTGCATTCGCCCCCCTGCCAGCCAAGGCCGACATGGCCCCCACGCTTTATCTGTTCCCAGGGTTCCCGTGGAAGTGTTTTGTCGTCCGTACACCGTGGGAGTGAGTAATGACATGCTTACTACAGATGTCTCGAACAAATCATGAAAGGCAAACACTGGAGCCGAGCCATGGATGTTAATAAATAATACTCAACAAGGCTTGATTTCAATCCAGTATGACTGAGATTGTCAACTGCATTTGCTTGCGATATTTCAACTGTGATTATGCCCAGTCTCTCTAGTTTCATTACGGAACACCTCTCTTTTCTTTTAAGAAGTGGACAGGGAGCGCAATTTTCCCAAATCATTGCAATTTTGCCTCAATAAAGTCTAATCAAAGCACTTGCCAATAAGAATTTTTATGCTATGCCCTTTGATTTACTGTCGTTAATCTTTGGAATAAAAAAAAAAAAAAAAAAAAGTCTGGCTGCAAAAATCCCAGTTGCACGGCAAAAAGAGTGAGATTGGTTGCCATGGTTGTAACGCCTTTCCTCTTTGAGACCAGGGCGAGATTAAGAGAAAGTGTCTCCTTTGTGACAGTTTGAGATAAAGAGTTAGTCGCTGCCCGTGCCCCAGCGAGATTCTGCAGAGATGATTAGGTTCATGTGCCAGTCTATTATCCGCTCCCTCAAACCATGTTCTTTGAGGATGCAATTATGCTAAATGGATGTGAATGAGGATGGTAGACACTGTGATGTGGGGCTGGCCACTTGTGTAGCTCCGAATTCTGTCTGCTTAATAGATCACACATGTCTTGGCAATGTTTGCATTTTCGTTTCGTAGTCAAGAGTCATCTATTTTTTTGGCAAAAGTGAGTAAATAGATTATAAATGAGGGGACAGCGTGCAGAAAGAATGACGTGTCCCCTTTCCATCTGTTCAATTAATTTGCCAAGAAAATAGTTCTTTATAGTGTGCAGACCGTCGTTTTCCGTCACTCTGCTCTGTGCAGTTTAACGCCACTGACCATAAACAACTTTGACTCTTTTTTTTCTCTCGCTAGGAAAACTATTTACATACTGTGCTATTGTTATGCTGGCCTGGCTCCCAGGTCCTATAGTTCCTCGCTGTACGGCGCCTGCCTCCACAGATCAGGTTTCTCTTGTTCCCTCCTTCTCGGATCTCCCCCAGGCCCTGGCTGCCTGGCAAAGGCATCGTGATTAAATGTGAGACACGAGCCATCCTGCCAAGAGAAAGATGGGGGGGGTGAGGGAGGAGGAGGAGGAGGATGGCTT
>OMKK01042565.1:0-23326 GCA_900302305.1 Polymixia japonica | reverse complement strand
GTCCAGAACTGTCAGAGGTACGAGCACTAGGGCCTGTGACCGAGGAGACATTGAGATCCCCCGCAGGCGCACCACGTTCGGGAGGAAGGTGTGGTCTGTCCTGGGGGGCGGGATCTGGAACACTCTGCCCAAGGATCTGGAACACTCTGCCCAAGGAATTAAGGGAATGCCCCACATACTCCTCCTTCAAAGGAGACCTCAAAAGGTGGCTAAAGGATGGACAGAAGTGTGTCCACTAGGAGAAATTGGACTATCTACCGTTATTGTTTGTTTTATTGTTGAAGTGTTGATTGGTGTCCTTATATTTGTATTTGTGATCTCTGCATTTCGTGTCTTTATTTATTAGGCGACTACGGATGAAAATTAGCAGCCTGCTACAATCCGGCATATTTACACTGAGAAATTTATTTTATCATTGTTCATCAATGTGCACTGTCCCTCTCAATAAAGTATTATTACCACACGGGTGTGTATTTCCGGTATGAAAAGACGATACTCTGGTATGAAAAGATGAACTTGCGATGAACTTGCGTCGTGTGCTATACACAATATTTGCTTTTTTGCACCGTTCTTTCTTATTAAGTGGCAGTATAAGCAGGTTATACTCCTTCTGTAACCATTCAACTGCAGAATGAGATCGCAAGAAGAACTTTACTGGACAGACCTGGGCTCGTATTTATAAGACATCTGAGAATCACTGAAATGCGCTGAAAGTTTCCTACCTCAGAGTAGTATGTGAAAGGTAGTTGCACTCAATTTCAGCGAGGAGTAGGTCCTCTCATTTGGGAATATAATTCTATTTTTCTATTCTATATTCTGTTTTTCGACAGAAATAATGACGTCTTGTGGTCTTGACGGGATATGATATCATATACGTTACCTGGCATGGTGGTTCTCATAACCTTAAAAAAAAGGGTATGCTCTCTCTATATTAGTTTCTGGTGTCTGATGAGCCAGTCATATCAGACAATGTGGTTGGAAACCATGTGATTAGACTCATGAGACCAAGCAGTCTACTAACCGTTTCAAGACATGCCTGTGCTTTTCAGAGAAATACCACAATAGAACCAAGCAGTTGAAAATAGTAAAGACACTTAGAAAATCAAATTGAATCCACTCATGACAAAGATATTACTTTGACCTACTTCGGCTCTTTATCCACAACTGTTCTTCATAGCAGATGACCACAGTGGCTCAGCAGAAGCTGGCTTCCAACAAATCACTTATTCCTCTCTCCCTCATAACAGCAAGAGCGTCTGGACATTGAGGAGAAATACACCAGCCTTCAGGAGGAGGCCCAAGGAAAAACCAAGAAGCTGAAGAAAGTATGGACCATGTTGATGGCTGCCAAGTCAGAAGTAAGCATAAAAAAAAACAACAACATAAAAATAAGGCATCAAAGAGTACTCGCAAAAAGAATCTTAACGTAAGAATAGGGTCCAAAATGAACACCCAAGCGAAAATGCAGGTAGACAACCGATATGATGCGTCTGATTTGGTGTCGTAGTAGGCTAGCCTAGGCTCTGGGCCACCTGCCTTTCTCAAATCTGCTCATGCTAAAGGCTCAAACTTAGCTCACGCTGTCAGCTGACAATATATGTTGAGTGTAAGTCAGCCTATGCATGTAAACCTTTTTATTAATAAACTGTTCACTGAACGATGTATTGAGAATCTGCATGCAGAATTTTACCTGTGTAAATGATATCGCTGTCGATGCTCATATTGCCTGCCAAGCTATCACCAAAACATCTTTTTTTTTTGTAAAATGTTAACTAAGTATTTGTTTTGGTGTAGCCTACTTTATTTCAAAAACAGATAGCCATCACGCCAACCGTTTGATATGGTTGACTCAACTCAACCTTATTGAATTCAGTTTGTGTGCTACTTTATAATCGCAGGTACCTTTACATTTGCGTGATCTGGATTCTAATCTGCATCGTCATCGCCTGAACAAAAAATAAACAGATGAGCAGTGCTCATATTCCTGACGGGATTATCACTTGTTTTATGTTAGGCAGACTGATGTTTCATTTCAAATGGGTCTAAAAATCCCAAGAAGCCTACAGCCTGCGGACATTAACCTACATAAAGAAAAACCATATCCACAAACATTAAGATGTTGCAATAATTTAACAATTTGGCTGGTAAAAAAGATGTGGCTGGTTTACTTTTTCATCTGCAGCCAACATGGCACGTATAGCTGAACAGTTAAAACCAGTACAATTTAAAATTCATTTATTGAACAACCAGGCTTCAATTAGCCTATTAAACCATAAATTCAAAGTTAACATAAATCTAAAGAAAAATCTATTAAAAAGTTAACAATATTTAGCAATAAACTCTAGACACGGCTATCGGGAAGCGTGAGCCATGGATACATTTAATATAGAATATAGAACATTTTAATATAGAACATGGTCAAAGCAAAAGAAAATGTGATTACTCACATGCGTTGCGTTGAACTCAAGTACTCATGCCCATCCCTAATTCCTAATGTTATTGCAGTCCTTAAGAGTTCAGGCTGACTATTGAAACTCTGCCCACAGCACTAGTTTGCGTTGTTTGATACGGGGAACAAAGTGAGGTGGGTTTCTAAGCGGTTGTTGTTTCCCGTTGTGTCTGTCAGATGGCTGATCTCCAGCAGGAGCATCACCGGGAGATCGAAGGCCTCCTGGAGAACATCCGCCAGCTGAGCCGAGAACTCCGGCTTCAGATGCTCATCATAGACAACTTTATTCCCCAGGAATATCAGGTTTGTGTGTGTGTGTTTATGGTCGTAGGCCTGTGTCTCTGCCAAACTGTCCATGTATTGCCTGTGTGTTTGCTTAGATCCATTTGTTAACTTTTATCTTTCTGCAACTTTTTTTTTAAAGCTGTATTTGAGCTATGTTCACACAGAACACTTGCCTCTGATTAAAAACTAAAACACTCGTCGTGCAAAAGTTGAACCGTTTATCACTTTTACACACAGTCCTCAACGTTATACTTTTACGTGCATAAAAACTGTAAGGCATGAGCGACATGACAGAAAAGCAAATGGGCGTGTCTCCATAAAGAATCAATAAAAAGTTAAACGAAGCCTATAAGCTCCCACATGAAATACTCTTAGTTGGTTTGTGTTTGAAAGTTTTGTTTCTGCTCTTTGTCCTGTGTTTCCTGTGTTTTCTCCTGTGTAGGAAATGATAGAGAATTATGTGCACTGGAATGAAGATATTGGAGAATGGCAACTGGTGAGCTAGCATGGCATAGTACATCCACACACACCGTGGTTTGATATGAAAACATATTGTCTTAAGGTACCAACGTTGTACTAAGGACTACAACTCAGCAGAATTCCCATTTTGAATATGGAACTTGGTTCTTTCAGAAATGTGTGGCCTACACTGGCAACAATATGAGAAAACAGACCCCTGCACCGGACAAGAAGGAGAAAGATGTGAGTACTTTGGTTTCTTTTCTGTTGCTGAAGTTTGTATTTGTTCAGTGACTTAACATACTTAGGTTCTTCTTTCTTTTTCCTTTTTCCTTTTTGATTCTTATACTGTCTCTCTCTCTCTCTCTCTCTCTCTCTCTCCCTCTCCTTTGTTTTTCTGTCTCTCCCTGCCCCCTGTAGCCATTTGAGGTGGACCTTTCCCGTGTGTACCTGGCATACACAGAGGAGAGTATGCGGCAGTCGATGTTGAAACTAGAGAGGCCAAGGACGTCTAAAAGCGGCAAAAGCGGTCGACCCAAGACTGGCCGAAGGTAATCCACTGTGTACACAGGCCAGTACCCTAGGGCTGCACAATTATATCTAAACCCATTATATCTGTCTGACAAATCAACCACTAGTCAGCCATTATGCAAAATGATGTATAAATGTCTCAATTAGGGATGTCCCAAGCCAATATCAGATCGGAATCGGGGGAAATCCAGACATTTTTTAATTGACTAGTATCGGCTATAATATACCCAATCCAATTCCAGTCAATGTAATTTCCCTCTTCTGAGACACCACCAGACGCAGCTCTGGGTCAATCGGCTCCCTGAAATTTGTCCTCTGTCCTCTCAAATTGGAAGATGTACACAATGAGTATTGAATGACTCAGATCGAAGACTAAAAAAGTTGGTCGGGACATCCCTAGTCTCATTTGCTCTTTTTAATGAATCAATAAGATTTGAGGCATCTGATTATAATCAGTCTATTAATAGCGTCTTGATATGAAGTGTGACGGTAAATGCTGTTATCGATGTATACTGAGAAAAATGTAAGCTGGGTGCTGCTTGAAGTTGCAGAATGATAACGCTTATCGTGCACCTATCTCCAAACAGGAAAAGATCTGCGAGGCCAGAGGCTGTAATCGAATCCCTCCTGCAGTGAAGTCAGCTTAGAGAAGAGTGTTCTTGCCACTGCAACCTACATGTAACTGTAGGAAAAGGAGTCATTAGACGAGTCTGAAGATTTTATTGTCGAACATTATTTAAAAGATTTATCTGAATACACTGTATAGCCGATAAGGTTTAAAATGTGAAGGAGAGGTGGTTCAGGGTGCACCCACTGTAGGATTTAGACTTACTGGTCATGGGGACCTGTTATTTCCATTTTAATGTAAGGCTTGTTTGAGGATGGCCAACAATCTTAATGTTGACTTTGAACACATTCAGGTGGCAACAACCTTGCTTGATATTGGGCTATTCTTAAAAAGTACCTCTAGCATTAAGGGAACTAGCCACCTAAAACAGAATTCACGTTATTACAATGATTTTGGACTACAAGGTCAGTCTTATAATATGAACAATGCTTCAAAAACTAGAATCAGTATTGACAGGTTATAGGAGGCTGGCTTTGTGAACATCTGAACCCGTAAACATACTCCCAGAGATTCGCCCAGGGTAACGTCACATTGTCCACAAAGTATAACCTCATGTCACCGACAAACTCTTTATTGACGTCGAAATGGTTTCAAACTTTAGGTGACAGGTGAAAACAGCATGGCTAATGTCCGTGATCATAGGAAAAATGTATGATAATGTGAATTCTACTTTACAGCATTTTACTTTACGCATTTCAAGTCTTACGTTAAAGCTTCTGCTGTTAATGATCCTACTCTGAGCACAAGTTGTAGTCTCTTTCCTCTGCCAAGACAATGAAAACATTCACTTGAAGAGAAACAAATTTGATTCTCATCTGAAAAAAAAATTGCAGTGAGGAGAGAGTTCAGAGAAGAAATAACTTCTTTCAGTAAATTTTACTTTGTGCTAGAAGACTGCAGGTCATTTATCTGGATGCTTAGTTTTTAAATATGGAAATCAAGTGTGCTTTATACTTTATTTCCTTTCTAAATTATAGGACATCATGCATGTCATTCAGTTCCTGCAGTAATGCCATTTGCCTATTAAACAATAAACAATTAATCTTTTTTGTTACATCTGTTTCAAATGTCTGAACACTTACTATTATTATTGAGTATATAAAACATATGCCTTAGTATAATGCACTAGGATAAGTGTTTTTTAAGTTGTGGAGATTTCATTTTATTGTGTACTGTAGTAGAAGAAAAGTGACTTTTGTATTATACTGTATGTCGAATGTTTACATCAAGCTTTTCCTCTGTATACTTAATTTATTAAATTATTTCACGTTTTATCTCACATCCTGTGTCACTATGCATTTTCACTATAAAAATCAATGATGTTTTAAGAGATTTATGTCAGCAATATTTGCAAAACTTTGAATAAAGGTTAATCAGATGAGTTTATGATGTAAACTGTTGAAGGCTTATTTGTATTTGCAATTCTTACTGTTGGAGAATCTATGACTATGAATCTGTACAGTAATTGACATTATCTTCTCCAGTGGTGTCACTTTCACCTTATGTGGGTAGTACTGTTGTTAATATTGCATTATGGGATGATGCTGTAGCAGATACTATAATACTAATAATAAACACAACAAACATACAAAAGTAATAATTTATTGATTTATAAATATGAATAGTTCAAAAATTAGTTCTATTAGAAAATAAATATTACATTTTACAATAAATAATTATTCAGTGGTAATACATGGCAATTGTGGATCACTCAGTGGCGTTGATGTCGGTCAAGTACATGATTGGCACACAAGGTGATCCAGTTCAGGAGTTCATATGCAGGATGTTCAACGAAATATACCTCATCCCGACAAGTGACGTTTGTCTGAAACAAAAGTATTAGCATTAGCAGAAGTCTAAGTCTACAGGAATCTTGCTAAATAACGGGAACTAAAATGTTAGGGAACAACATGCACATCAAGGGGCATAAGCATGAAAATGTTGCTTTGCACAACGGTATTTTAAAGTCAGTGACAGAATGCTTTAGATTATTTTGCGTATGAAGGTTGATTTCAGATGACCCTCCAGCCTGATGAGTGCAGGTAAACACTGAATTAAAAGAAAACATAAAAAAAACAGGTTGATTTTTTTCCCCTTACAAAATGGTTGTAGACTCGCAAGAGATGTATGACTTCCAGACTGTGGTTCTTAGTCAGTAGCTCCTCAGCCAGAGGCTTCAAAGCTTTCTCAGCCAAACAGAAGAAATGATGCTAAGATGAAAAAGGCAGAATGAGTTTAATTTTCCAACATAGTGATATTAGTCTATTGAATTAGATGAGGGATGAATTAAACTCCCATCTTGCAAATGTATACCAGCAACATATTGCTTTTAAGTTAGTGAGTTAGCAAGTTCTATTAAAAGTATGGAAATTGCAGATGAAATGTCTAATTCATGTCTAAGGACATGACTTGTTTAAGAACAATCATTTTAAAATGTTTCCAACATACCTCACAGTTGGGGTCACCGTTGCTTATCATTCCAACTTTCGTGGTCAACAGTGTCTATTACAAGATCAGAATATTATTTGATAAAACATTTGCAGTTGGCACAGTAGCAGTGAAAGAGAATTCACACTAACCCAAAAATTACTCTACTCAAATGTACTTTTATACTGGTCTTACCTTATTAGTTGAATTTACTGCTTCTTTGATTTTCAGAAGATAATGTTTTTTTTTATCAATGGCAGTGTTCTTTACAACCTGCACCATGAATGTAAGACAGATGATACAAACAATCTTCATGTTTTTCAAGTATATCTTGGGCTACTACTGTCAGGCTTAGGTGAAAGTTTGACTAACTTCTGAGCTCAAATATTTGCAGCTTATATTGTCACCAAATGCTGACACTCCGACCACTCCACATCCTGATAAAGATTGAGATTACATACACGTCAGAGCTAATGTGTCTTCCTGAAGGCCTAATAAGGACCTGCAATCAACAGGTATATAAGCGGAAAGTGTGTATGTATCTATTTGACTTTTAAAAAATTCCTGTTACTACGTAACCTCCTTTATCCATTACCAAGCAACTATCCCTTTATCTCTTTGAGATCTCACAAACTTTGTCTGAAATATAGTCATAATTTTCTAAAATAAATGTTCATAATTTATGTTTTTCAAGAAAACTGAACCATTAACCATTTTTGAATTTCATTCATAATTGTTCTTGTACTTGCAACTTAAATTCTTCATTCACCTTTATATTTATACTACATCAATGAAATCGACAGCAGTCGGTGGAGGCTAAAAATGACTTATGGTTGGGGGAATTAGGTTATGTCCCACACAAGGAGAATGTGACAGACAGAAATAATGCTGTCACAAACAGAGATGGAAAAAACAGGTTCAGGAAGCACAAGTAACCATGACTTTGCTCCACCCATGCACTACGACACCATCTGCTTTCACTTATTAGTTTCCCCTACCTAGCTGGAGAGCTGCTAATTAGAATCAGCTGGTTTGGTGCATGGGTGGAATCAATTCCTGGTATTACGTTCTGAACCTTGTTTTCTTTCCACCACTTTCAAGTATACCACTATAGTTATGAATGTTTATTAGTAAATCAGCCCCAGTTTTACTAAGAATAACTATGATTCAAGTTTACCACGTTATGGCAAGTTGCTTATTTTGTTTTATTTTAAGATCCGTCAAAAATGTTCTTAAACATAAGAATTCTCTTTATTTATTTATTTAATTAAAACACAATCCAATATTTGCCAACACATTTTAAAATCAAGCTCTTTCCAAAAGACGTTCCTAAAATGACAATAGGCCTATAGGAGGAAAACAAAACAAAACCAAGGCACTCTTCATGAATACATTTAAAAATCCTTTAATCCATTGTCTTGCTCAATGAACAGGGTAAAAACTTTAAAAGTTCTGAATTGTTTCAGCAAAGCACCAAACAATTCCATTTTCAGAAATAATATGGCTGATATCAGTAAGGATGACCAGGGCATTCTGCATACCTTCATCTATAGAAAGGGGTTATAACAAAAACATCCTTCAACATGCAAACATAGGGTCATCTATTCTATTCTATTGCAAAGAAAGACACAAGTACCAGAGCACACTTCAGACAAAGTGTATTTTGTAAGTAAATACAGTACTGAAGCAGAAAAAATATTTAGTATTATGGAGTGTGAAGGAAATTAATAATTCCACGCTCAAAATAATTGTAAGAATGAGATAGTTGCTTCAATTCTGTATATTCAATGTTCAATATTATAAGACTGACCTTGCAGTCCAAAATCATTGTAATAACGTGAATTCTGTTTTAGGTGGCTAGTTCCCTTAATGCTAGAGGTACTTTTGAAGAATAGCCCAATATCAAGCAAGATTGTTGCCACCTGAATGTGTTCAAAGTCAACATTAAGATTGTTGGCCAAGTATTTATTAAGTCTGTGTCATATAATAATACAGTTCTCCTCCTCAGTCAAGTGAGAAGAGAAGGCTGCCATATAGTCAATAGTCAGGTCCACCACCTCAGTCAAGTCATGGAAAATGGACCCCGAACAGAGAAAGCACAGTGGTTTTGTAGTCATACAACAACAACTCTAACTTTGTCCTAGAGGAAAACCATGGGAAAGCAGGTGTTCTGGATAGAATATGGGAACAGTGAAAAGTTATGGTTGCCTCTATGTTTTGTCTAACTAGCTTACAGGAACCTGCAAGACGCTAAACATTCTTTTAACACAGAGTACTTCTAAACAAATCAGTGATTACATGAGTTCATCACACATACTCTACTTAGATTGTATTTTTCCATTAAAGGAGTATTATTGGAGTATTATTCAAAGTGCTGCTTCTCTACAGGATATCTTTCCAGCTCCACCAGTAATCAGTTTTAAAAGAAGCCTTACACTTGGAGATAAATTAGTTCACAGCTATCTCCCAGCTACCACAAAAAGCACCTGGTTGGATAAGCCTAAAGGCTCATTTAAATGTGGGCAATGCAGCCACTGTGGAAATGTGGCCCCAAACATTTTTTTGATACTGTCACCAACACAGAATACCAGATCCAACACTTCATCAACTGCAAAACTACTCATGTTATGTACTACAGGTTGGAGTGCACAGTATGCAAGGTGTTTTATATTGGTAGAGAACAGAGCCTCAATCAGAGGGAAAGCCACTGGATATTTAAAATCTAGGCCTGTAGTTACCCAGGTTTAAATGAAGACTTAGATTTTACTCTATATTTATTAATTGTACAGCTGTGTCTTTTTTGTGTGTCCAACCAAGTGACTTACTGAGATTCCTGACCCTGTTCATTGAACAAGCCAATAGATTAAAAGCTTTTAACTTTATTCATTCACTTTATTCGTTTGATGTACTAACCCCACACCGAAGAGCACGTTCAACTTCAGTATTCAGCTAAGAAACCATCGGTACATAAATGTCAAGGGACATTAGTCCGAATTCATGCTGAATTCTCTTAGTCATTGACAATATATTTTCTCCCAAAGTGAAATTGGAAACGGAACATTTCTGATTTTGGCAATAGTGACTTTGCCTCTATTCTATTAGACTTAGGGAAACGGATTCCAGTTTTAATAGCTTCATCAAATATTTTGGGCCAAGCACAATGCCACGTAATTTTGATATGTGGGTCCTATGTCTTTCTTACCTTCACAGTCGTTCATAAGTAAGTCATATTTTTCTATTAAGATATTTGGTATATTTTGTGAAAATTAAACACGACTTTCAGTGTATATGAAAATGTACCGACTCCTCCAATGACGCACACATCTCAGAATCTGATGAAAACACAATGCTATACCTCACTGTTGTCACTTCCCTCCTCAAGTTGCACCACACAGCATTTGAAGAACCACTTCTTCGGGTAGGCTAGCCCACGGTTTGACACCTTTTATACAATTAAAAATAATTACTTCAAATGGGTGCATTTGATTTCAAGTGACACTGAGCTCTAAACGATAACACCCCAGACAGCTTTTATATCTCGTGGCATACCTTCTCTCTTAAATTAAGATTTTGCAACGTCAGTCTCTAAAAATGCAGAGATAAACACGCATGAGTTCCAAAAGCCCCTACCCTGAATTCACAATGATATTCAGTCTTTACATTTCTATTTCGAGGTTATAACAGGTGGTGAGCCAAAATAGTCCCTCTCAAACCACAGCACAGACAACAATGACACAAGCTTTTGGTGTTTTCGTGTTTCTCTGTTGCAACTATTGTTACAATTGAACTTGCAGATGTATAACTATTGCACTTGACGTGTTTGTTGTGGTTTCTCAAATTGGAGCGAGGGCAGCAACATCCCTGTCGCGGGTACGCGGCATGCGCATCTCCGTATATAAATAAATGAATGAATCAAAAATACAGTTAGCAGTTTACCTTACACCAACACATTTACAAAGAATAGAATTCCCCATATGTGTACGTATCAAGGTGCTCCGAACAGCATTGACCATTCAAAATGCAAGAATGTCTGAAGCGATCAACCAATAGAATTGCACACAGGATCTGGGCTAGATGCGCCATTTTACTGCGTCCACAGCCATCCGGCAAGATGGTCCCCTTGCTTTGTCTGCCCTGACCGGAGTTGTTTCTGTATTCAGTGTTGTTTCTTGGTTCAATGCCATCGAAAATTTGAAAATCGGATTGTATTTGGGTCGACTGTATCGCAATCTGGACATCTCTGTCAACCAAGAAATGACGACTGAGAAAAGGAGGTATGCACAGCACCCAAACTATTTGTTTAGACAAGCCATTCTGCATTGATCCACTGTGCTAAGTTAGCTAGCCGTTAATAGCACAGCTACTCAGCTATGCTAGCTCAGTGGTAGCTAGGTGCGCAGCCGGCAAAATTCCTTTCCTCGAACCACAGATTTCAAACGTCCATCCGTGTTTTACAGAGCAGTCGACGAGGTGACAAGTCAAGTTGCAAAATGCACCGCGGGTGTGAAAAGCGTGCACTCAACGCTAAGCAATTATGTAGCTAATAATAATAACGTTCAGAAAGCTAACCTAGCTACCAGCGGACGGTGAATCTTGCACTGCTAGCTTTCATGTTGCTAGTCGGTTGCCAACCCCGCGTTGGGCGCGCTGGCTCGTGCCAAGCGGAGGGGGTAAGGCCCGTGCATGCATTTTGCGGCGCATGCCTATGCATTGGACCACGCATGCAACTCCCGAGATTGCAAGGTTGCCAGGGCAACGTGAGATGACGGAAACCAGAAGTTCTGCAGTGTCCGCGGCAGCCCAAATTGGCTAACGTCAGCTAACATAGATGTAGTTGTACCTTAACGCAAAGTAAGGTGGTGGGTTAGGGGCACGTCAACACCACAAACGGTTGCCTTGTTCCGGTGTGAGAAAAGGGGGAAGCAGTCCCACACTGTAAATGTGAACGGGATGTGTTTTGAGGCGACTCGCAGGATGTCTAGTAGTTATAGGCCCGTAGTTGTAGTTAGTGGTTATTCTTGTCTTCAAAATATTATGGTGTTGTCTTACTGTTGAATTACTGTGACAATCCTAAGTGTTGCTAAGATGTGAGCTTGCCACCGAAGAGCAAAAAATATTTAAGCAGATTTTTTTTAACATTTATTTTTGTGCAAGATGTTATGTTGGTATGAATCTTTATTCACGTTAAAATTGTTTACAACGTATATGTAATGCAATTTTATGCTTAATTTATTAACAAATGTATTTTGTGATTTTTAAAAAATATCAGTGGCCTTTGTGGTATCTATATAGTGATTTTTAAAAAATCTATATTTAATATTTGATCATCCTTCAATGACACTGAATAATAATAATAAAAAATAAAACCAAGTTCCAGGCCATGCACATTTATGGGAATAGAAAATTAATAATTAAGGGTCACATCGTATTAAGGTGAACTTAAAAATGTTTTGTACTTTGAAATTAATCTCCCCAACTATCAAATGAACGTCACATAGCCCTATGAACAAAAAAAAAAAATAGTAGTGTCACCCTGCCACCATGTCATCCTGCTAAATGAGATTAAAAGACATTAGCCTGCATAGGAAATGTTTTTGTTCTTTGCAAGTCATCCAGCTTGGTCAAATAGTAAATCTATATGCTCTCTGATTCAGGAAAAACACGGCACAAGATTTTAAACCTGCTATGTGCTGACTCTATCGACAGCAATGGGGAATTACAATAACAAGCTGTTAAAGTTCAAAACAAGCTTGAGTTTTCCACCCCCTTACAACAGTTCTCTGTTGCTACTCTCCCGTGTCCATCAAAAAAACCTCACACTCTACAGGTTCCCAGATTCTTGGAAGGAATTTGTCAGGCCGGCAATGTAAACATTGTTTACAAAAGAGGGGGTGTCAACACACTGGCCAATCTGCAGTGGCAGACATTTGTTGTAAAGATCATATCTTGCTGCAGTGTTTCCTGGTCATTTACTCATCTGTGGCAGCCTGCCACAGCTAAAATTTATCCCACCACACAGAATGTCAAAAAACCCCAAACTCTCTAACTATAATAGTACTGTACTATTTCATACACCGAGCTTTAGCACAGTGCCTCACTCTGCTCCAGTCCACAGCCAGTCAGCGCTTCCCCCTTGCCCCCCACTCTGCCACACACACACACAGAGAGTGAGAGAGAGAAAGAGAGAACACACATCTCATTTGGGAGTAGGGTTGAGTATCATATAAAGTTTATTATTATTATTAGGTTTGAGTATCAAATAAACAGTCAACAAGCTCATCGAACCATTAGTGTATAACGCCCCCCGGACTAGACTGTGATGGGACGTAAACTGTTGAGTTGCACATCACACATTATTGTAGTTTAAGTTTCTCCTTTCAGGGTAGACTGTGTGCCCATCAGACTTTATGGTCTTTGTTTATAGTGCTGGCGTCAGTGCAAATATGTAAGTGTGTTTACTTGTGTTACTGATGCTTAAATTGCAAAGATTGTTAAACTGCAAATTGATTGCCAAGTTGTTCTAAATATGCACATTTTTCATTTTCATATTTTTCCCAATGATGAGAATCGGAATTGATCAAATCCAAATGATACCCTACCCTGTTCGGTGTTGCATGTAAACCCATGCAACTGCATGGGTCAAGAATGCCCCACAACAACATCAATTATATGCTGTTTAATCCATTTAAACACACTGGATTCCATTTAAATTATATGGGATTAAATGAACTAGACACTTCAGAGGAAAGTGAGAATAAAGATGCCAGTTCTGACAGTCCTTCAGAGAGAAAATCAGGAAGACAACTGCATGGGTTTACATGATTGGATTGTTTACAAATTTCTTTGCAGATCTAGCCTCTAAATTTTCATATTGATGCAGTTAGCTGTAGAAATTGACAAAACTTTCTCCCGGGGTACCATGCCCCCAGACCCCCTAGAGGGTTCCGTGTCCCCCCACCACAGCTACAGAACATCCTGTGGGAAACACTGTGCTGAACCTTTGCATAGTACACATGCATAGTTATTTTAACATAAAATAACAGCCATTTTGCACATAGCAGCTTTAATTGATCATGATGTGTGATGATGATATTTTGGAATTTCTTTACAGGTAAGATGAATACGGCTTCTTCTGAATCAAATCTAGACCAAATGGCAGAAAGAGTAGATGAGGTAAGTCTGGCGTCTCTGGCAAGCAAATGTTGTCTTTATTACAGCCTTCCACATTGACTGTAAAAACAAAACACAACAACAACAAAACTCACCTGAAGCCAGCAACCTGTCACCTCTCTATTTTATATATTTGCATTTTCCCAATGACCAAAAGTTCGATTCTGCTGTGAGACATACTTGATTACCGATATAAACAAGATTTACGTGTTCCGTACAAGATTTTGTTTTTTTATACATTTTCATATTCCTCAAATATTTTTTTTTTTTTTTTTACTTTATCAGCCTGGGAGCTCAACAGAAAACATGAAGCCATCCTCTTCTCGTACTAAGAGGTGAGGAGCCGTTTTCCTAAATTAGCAGTCAATGTTTTCTTCGCATGCAAGTGTTCTTAAATCACTGACCTGCACAGATCTACATGCTCTCTCACACACTCTTAACACGACACATAAAACTTTGTTCGAACACATTTTAGGAAACCTGCTACTGTAGCTAAGCACACTGGATTAAATGAGCCAGACACTTCAGCGGAAAGTGAAAATGAAGATGCCACTTCTGACAATCCTTCAGAGAGCAATCCGGACAGCTTGTCTAGAGGTATGAGGGGGGGCACAGTGGAATTGATCATGATGAGGTTTTGTTGAATTGAACGCTGATTTTGGCAGACTGTTGTGCTGCTTTTTGTTTTCAGGCACATTAGTGATGAGGCCAGTTGGGAATGAGAATAAAGGCGCTATGAAGCTCAGAGTGGATTTCAAACAGAAACACACAGGTAATTTTGTATTATTTGAAAGCTGAACATGTATTTTGTTTAGTTCGATATGTAGGTGTTCAAAAGTATTATTCCATTGTGTGTGCAGATAAGCAACATAAATGAGTTGGATAGCACTAAAGCCATAACTCATTTAATCACTGAGCACAAAAGTGAAAGTAAACAGCAGTTTCATACACAGATGGTGACACTTTCTGGTTTCTCTCTCTTTGTCCTATTATTACAGATGACACCCTGGAGAAGAAGGTGAACTGCACTGCCTGTGGACAGCAAGTAAACCAGTTTCAGCGCAACTCTGTCTATGAGCATCCTGTGCTTAAAGTGCTAATTTGCAAGGTAGCAATTCCCTTTGTATTGCCTGCTTAATAAGTAAATGTATGGAATTTGGGATAAAGCCGATTAACGTATAAAAACCTTTCCCTCCTTTAGTCATGCTACAAGTATTACACAAGTGATGACATCAGCAGAGATTCTGACGGAATGGATGAGCAGTGCAGGTATGAAATTCTACATATGAAATGGCCCTCTAAAATTACTGCCCTTTTGATAAAGGTGAACATGTAAGGGATAATGTACAGCGAGTCGGTCATTATTACGAAATAAACCCCAACAGGGTGATGCGGTACCCCGACGCGAAGCGGAGAGGGGTCTTGAATCACCCTGAAGGGGTTTATTTTGCAATAATGACCGGTTCGCTGTACATTATCCCGCTTATTACATGGTTACTTACTAAAGAAATGGATAATTTGACACAAAATATAACAACAAAAAATGATTTTATTGCTTCCGCTAAAACAAATGTCCATTAGATTCTACGTTATTTTTATTATGTGCCCAATCACACCGCACTACTAGCTTAAAAAGCATGTGAAATTTACAGACGTAATTGCAGCCCAGTCAATATAGTGGAAAACAGGGCTATAAGTCGAATTGCATCCGGCGACATCTCTCTCTCTTCATCTCGTTCTCTCTCTCTCCAGCGAGAGCTAGAGTATATAACTCCACCACCATGGAGCCGGTAGCAATGTTACTTTCGCTTTCAGCTTTCAGTTGCTGCTGTGCATAACGGTATGGTGTCAACAAGTTGTACTATTGCCATTATCACAATATGAATTTTGTTTATCATATTAAAAATTATACCGGTATTATCGTGAACAATACGATATGGCACGCCCCTAGCGTCCTTAGCAACAGTCTGTTATTCATAACAGCGGTCTGCTATTCAGAAATAACAGACCGTAGAATGCCGTAATTGATCTATCAGAATCGAGTATTCAACAAAGCCGTGTAATAAACAACACTCATAATGTCCTATGGCTTAGAACACTGAAGCCTTAACAGACTATCTCAAAAGAATCCATCACAAATTTGTTCTCAATGATTAATACATTAATGTTTTTGGTCTTTCACAAGCTCATCTTTATCAAAAGTATAGATATTTCTGGAGAGCGCTGTATATAGTATACATATAGTATATAGTATACACTATATAGTCTCAGATGCCTAAGACTTCAGTTAACTTGTGCTCTAAAACACTGTTGCATTCTCCCCCTCCCCAGGTGGTGTGCTGAAGGGGGCAAGCTCATTTGCTGTGACTACTGTAACAATGCCTTCTGCAAAAAGTGCATCCTACGCAACCTGGGTAGAAAGGAGTTGTCTGTCATTACTAATGAGAACTCCAAGTGGCACTGCTATGTCTGCAGCTCAGAGCCCCTCCAGGACATGGCCTCCAAATGCCACCGCATCATGGAAAAACTGGAACAGATGTGGAACAAGCAACGGAAAACGGATAAAAGCCAGGAGTGTGATGGCAAACGGCACAAGGACAAGGCAGTCAAAGGGCACAAAGCTGTCGTCAATGGGAAGGAACACTCAGAAGGCTCAGGGACCATGACCTTCTCTTACAAAAAGCTGCAGGTACCCAAAGAACTTGTAAAGAAAGCGAAAAAGCTTGTTGAAACTACAACCGGACTGAATAATACTTTCATCCAGTTTATACAACAAAAAACAGAGGAGCAAGGAGATAATTCCATCAGGTATCGGCACTTGAAAGCCTTCAAAGCTGTACTTTCCGATCTGAGAAAGGCCCACAGTGCCTTGGAGGAGGCTTTGGAGCCTGAATTTACTAATATGGAGTTGCAGAATGGTGACGATGGGCTACATATTCATAGAAAAAGCACTGTTGGAGTTGCCTCTGTAGCTGGTGATCGCGTGGATAATTTGTCTAATGCAGCTGAGGAGGCTGATGCAGCTGAGGAGGCTGATGGAACTGAGGAGGCTGATGGAACTGAGGAGGCTGATGCAGCTGAGGAGGCTGATGCAGCTGAGGAGGCCGATGCAGCTGAGGAGGCTGATGTAGCTCAGGAGGCTGATGAGGTTGATGCAGCTGACGAGGATGCAGCTGATGAAGTTGATGCAGCTGATGAAGTTGATGCAGCTGATGAAGTTGATGCAGCTGATGAAGTTGATGCAGATGAGGCTGATGCAGATGAGGCTGATGCAGATGAGGCTGATGCAGATGAGGAGGCTGACGCAGACGAGGAGGCTGCTCTTGGTGACGAGCTTGATATGGACAACGGTCAATTGTCAAACAAGGTTGAAATGAAAGAAAGCCAAACCAATACAGACGCAGCCAAAGAAACAATTAAATCTGAAGACTGTGATGGTAGGCCAGTGTCGGCGGGTGAAATGTCCCTAGACCATGACATTGTGTCCGTTCCTCCCTCGGTTCCCGAGGAGCTCTTTCAGATGGTGGAGAGCCTTGCCGATTCCTCCATGCTCTCACAAACTGACACTGTCGCAGACACTGACGCAAGGTCCAATGGGAAGTCGTCAGACTCTCAGCGATCCCACCCGAAAGTGAAGAACCTCATCGTCAAGCTCACTCCTGTGCCAGTGGTGACGACGCGCGGATCCAGGCACTCCAGGTCCAAAAACAGGGAAAAAGAGGCAGCGAGGGTGAAGGGGGAGGATGAGGATGAAGTAGATGCTGCCAAGGAAGCGGATGAAACATTCGACAGCCTGTCCCACAGCCGTCGCTCTAGCAGAGTGAAGACCACTCCTCTAAGGAAACAGGCCGACAACAAGGGCCAGGTGGATTCCTCAGAGTCTGACTCTGAAGAAGAGAGTCGAGGCAAGGCCAAGTCCTCCAAGAAAACCAAAAGTGTCAAGGCAAAGGACGGGAAGCCGAGCAAGGCTGATTCTTCAGAGATCAAAACGACCAACTCAGACTCTGACTCTGACGAAGTCCCTAACATACTACTACAGACAGCTGCAGCAGGGCACAGCTCGGATGAGGACAAGGGGGGCAAGAGTGTTAAAAAGTGTTTGTTCAAGCTGAACAAGACCTCCGCACAGGATAAAGAGCAGCCATCCAAACGCAAACGGAAATCTGACTCCTCTGATTCTGACCTTGAGACTAAGGGCAAGAAGACCTCCACAGCGTCCAAGAAGGCCAACAAGAG
Source organism: Polymixia japonica (assembly GCA_900302305.1). Classification (NCBI taxonomy): domain Eukaryota; kingdom Metazoa; phylum Chordata; class Actinopteri; order Polymixiiformes; family Polymixiidae; genus Polymixia; species Polymixia japonica. The sequence goes on along the minus strand of OMKK01042565.1, from coordinate 5,141 downwards.
GAAGAAACAGAGTGGCTCAGACTCCTCCGACTCTGACCTGGAGAAGGAGATCAAGAGCCTGAGCAAACTGGGAACGGGGAAGAGGAGGTCGGGCCGAGTGAAGAAACGGGAAGAAGCAAAGGAGGAGAGCAAAGAATCCCCCGAGGGCAAGGGAAGGGATCGTAAGAGATCGTACGAAAAGAAGCGGACAGCAAGGAAATCCAAAGGAGCCTCCAAGCAGCAATCGTCCTCCTCCAGTGAAGATGAGGAGGAGGAGGAGGAGAAGGAAGCTGAAGGTGATTCTGGAGAGGACAGTGACCAGCAAAAGATCAAACCCATTGTGGAAGAGAACATGGCAGGAGGACGTGGGGCTTTTCATCAGTCCTCAGGTAAAGCTGTTTGGTACAACCAGACAGGTGGTCACACTCATTAACTCATTGCTTATCTAATTGAGTCAACTAGTCAACAATATGTACTCTTTCTTGGATAGGAGAAGAAGTTGATGGTAAAGAGGAAGACTCTCAGGCTGGTGAAGATGATGATGATGCTGAAAACAGGTATATAGCAAACAACCCAATCCAAATCCATTCTCGACATTTATCACGACTTCCAGTTTTTCTTAGTCAAAAATTGCTATTAATGTGAGTTAACAACTTTTTCAGCAACTGCCCTTACTCCTCTTTTTCCTTGCCTCTTAAAGAATTGCAAAGAAAATGCTCCTGGCCCAAATAAAGTCCAACTACTCTTCTGGAGCAGACAGCTCCTCTGACGATGAAGGAGCAGATAAGGAAGATACGAGGACCTCCAAGAAAGTCAAAAAGGAGGAGGAAGAGGATGGAGACGAAAATCAGGAAGGTAACACACCCTCACTAAATGCATGTGGTCATTTCGAAAAACCCGTCTTTTCTTTCCGGACACAAAAGCGTCTTTGTTCTGCCGTCTCAGAAACTGTTTTACGTTCCTCCCCCCCGCAGATAACGAGGAGGATTTAGAAGACTCCAGTTCCGATATAGAAGTGAAGAAGGGTGGCCGCCGCCACCGCTTGCTTCGCCACAAACTCTCCTTGAGCGAGGGCGAATCGGGAGACGAGAAACCTTCTGCTAAAGGGAAGAAAAGCAAGGAGACCAAGAAGAGGGCCAGGCGGAAAGGTTGATTTAAAATTTATGTGATTTGTGTACATATGTTGGAAATTCTCAGCGAGAAGGGTAACTCTCTCTCTCTCTCTCTCTCTCTCACTCTCACTCTCACTCTCATACTTTCTTGTTGGTCTGGTAGTGGGCAGTGATGACTCTGCAGACTCAGACTTCGAGAATTCGGAGTCCAGCAGTGAGTCAGCAGTAAGCGAGGAGCTCAGCGGATCGGAGAAAGAGGGGAAACGCAGAAAGACCAGGTGAGGAGACCCTGATCCAATTATTGGCCCGTAAGCTATTCCAGCCTCGCGGCCTCCTGGGTTGAGCCCCTATCACTGCTAAAATGGATGCTGTGTTCTGTCTGTAGATCTTCCAAGAAGAAGGATGAGGAGAAACGGAGGAGTTACAAGCAGAAGAAGAAGAGACGCAGGATCAAGGTTCAGGACTCCTCTTCCAGCAATGAGAAGGTATTTACATTGCGCCGCTGTCCTACAGCGCCAACATTTTTTCCTTTGCGAGATTGTGTAGGAGGGAAAACACTTTGCGAGTCAAGTCACGCATGACACATTTAAAACGTATTTTCAAATCACCTCAGGAGTGTGGCGCGCGGATGGCCAGAGACAGAATTTGGTCTTAGTGTTGCTAGGCGACTGATCATTGGAGGTGTGTGTTTGACCTCAGGGTTTAAGATCAGAGGGATGGATTTAATGTGTGTTTTCACAGAGTGGAGAGGAGGACGATGACCAAGACGGGGACTCAAAGGACTCTCCCAAAGGTCGCAAGAAGATCCGCAAAATCCTGAAGGATGACAAGCTGCGGATGGAAACCAGGGATGCTCTAAAAGAGGAGGAGGACAGGAGGAAACGTATTGCAGAGAGGGAGGCGCTCAGGGAGAAACTTAGAGAGGTAAAAACAAGCCGTTTTAGTAATGTGTGGGTTCTGAAGCATCCAAATCAAATCCACAGTTATATTATATTCCCTACATTTAAAAGTTGGGAAAATTTTATTTTTATCATAGGATGAGTTAACAATCCTTTCAAACCGGAATTGCCCTCTGTTCTCCCTCCCCTCTCTCCCATCCTCCCTTAGGTGATCGTGGTAAAGGAGTCTTCCCAGGTGACCTGCCCTATCACCACCAAGCTGGTGCTGGACGAGGACGAGGAGACCAAGGAGCCCCTGGTGCAGGTGCACAGGAACCTGGTGACTAAGCTCAAACCTCACCAGGTGGACGGTAAGGACCACCTGGTCACTTAGCCTTGAGAAACTTGGTCACCTCCTTCCATACCAAGCCACCACAAATCCAATGCAAAGCTCAAGGGCTTAACAGCCATATTATCACTGCCTGTTGCAACCATTATGGTGGTCCTGTGTGTGAAAAGCTTTAAAGCCGCCCTCCAGCTCCAGTTGCACTTCCTGTTCTCCCCCTCAAGTTTCTCCAAATTGAAACGGAAAGGTGTGGATAGCAATCGAACGTCTAACACACTAGCAAAATCGTAGCAGCTTGGATAGTGATATGCCACTTTTTTTGCCAAGTACTGTTTTAGGAGGAGCTTTATATTTTGAATCAAAAATCACTTATTTGTCAAAAATGTAGGGTGGTGACTATGGAATTAATTTATTGCAGCCGGGGGTTGGCATAGGACAACTCAAAAACACAAAATACTGGAGGTGGGCTTTAATTGAGATGCTCCGCTCTGTGCCGGACTGAGGTTTGTTCTTCTGTCTTTGCTGCCTGTTCCAGGGGTGCAGTTCATGTGGGACTGCTGCTGTGAGTCGGTGAAGAAGACAGAAAAGTCTTCTGGCTCTGGCTGTATCCTTGCCCACTGTATGGGCCTGGGGAAAACCCTCCAGGTAAACCCTCCAGAGAGGGCCAGGACTGCCTGACGTTCTTGCTTTCTCTTCAAACCCCCCCCCGCCTTGTCTATCTCACTCCCAACCCACTTATGTCTGGATTAAAGATGCGATTTGGTAAAAATCACTTATACTCCCTAGTAGGCTCCAAACTTTAGCAAATACTGACTAGTACTTCACTGTCTGCAAAACCATACTGTACAATGCTACGTTCCTGTGTCTGACTGTAGTTCTTGTCTTGGCCTGTAGGTGGTGACATTCCTTCACACTTTGCTGCTGTGCGAGAAGGTCAACTTCACCACTGCTTTGGTGGTGTGTCCCCTGAACACTGTCCTTAATTGGGTCAATGAGTTTGAGAAGTGGCAGGAAGGAATGAAGGATGAAGAGAGCTTAGAGGTAATGAGTTGGTATTGTAACTTGCTGTATCTACCATTTACAGGTTGTGTTTTTTGATTATTTACTCCAGTTCATTGCCACTAACGATGGCTACGGTCTTCTGCTTTGATGTGTTCCTCATCACACCCCTGATTGACGTACTTTCTTTTGAGAGATGTGCGGCCAGTGTTTGTATTTGTGCCACAAAACTCCAGTCAGGTTATGCTGAGTGACATCGCATGAGGTGTGTTGATTGTTGGTGTGTTTGTCAGGTGACTGAGCTCGCCACCGTGAAGAGGCCCCAGGAGCGAGCATATGCCCTCCAGCGTTGGCAAGAGGATGGTGGTATCATGATCATTGGCTACGAGATGTACCGCAACCTCACCCAGGGCAGAAACATCAAGAGCAAGAAGCTCAAGGAGATCTTCCAGAAGACACTTGTAGATCCAGGTACAGTGGTGTTTATAAACGTAGAGGCAGAACACAAGCTGCCTCTGGAACCAATCGCTCATCTCTTCTATTTTGTGGTGGTCTCTTTTGTCAAACATGTCTCCTTTTCTCTAAATAGGTGTAATATTTGTGTTTCTGTGTCACCAGGTCCGGACTTTGTGATCTGTGACGAGGGTCACATCCTGAAGAATGAGGCATCTGCGGTGTCCAAAGCGATGAACTCCATCAAGACCAGGAGGAGGGTTGTCCTGACTGGAACGCCTCTGCAGAACAACCTCATAGAGTGTGAGTCTCTGCCTGGTTCCTCTCAATAATCCCTAACCCTAAAAGTTGGATAGGTTAGTGGCAATAATTTCAGAGATAATTAAAAATTAGGGATTATATGTTGTAAGGGATTTTCTTTTCAAATGATTTCTGATTTAAATCTGTCACTCCTCTCAGACCACTGCATGGTGAACTTTATCAAGGAGAACCTGCTCGGGTCAGTAAAGGAATTTAGGAACCGCTTCATCAATCCCATACAGAACGGGCAGTGTGCCGACTCCACGCTGCACGACGTACGCATCATGAAGAAGAGGGCTCACATCCTCTATGAGATGCTGGCCGGCTGCGTCCAGGTAGGGCATTGAAAAGCCTGGTTCATACTTCACGCACCCGCGTTCGCAAACGTCTAGGCTGTCATACTTCACGCAGTCGCGTACTTACACTCCCGGTCCTCTCAGCGGAAATGCTAGCCGGAAAACCACAACAACCAGAAAAAAACCAACCGATCGATGAGTGAGGCACGGATGTGTTGCACGCAGCACTGTCGGCGTCGTTACAAAATTCGAGGTGCCGCGCCAATGCTCGCCGTCCTCATCTGCGACCAGCGCGGTTATCCGTTTGACGTCACTTTGTCCTCGTGGCCCTGGTCAACGTCTGCATGAAGTATGAACCACGCTCTAAGGAGTGGGCTTCAGTGCCGTCGACCTCCTCAGTCGTGATCTTTATGCATGGAAAAAGGGGGGCTTGGCGGCGCAAAATCTGCATTTCTTTTTTTGTTGTGTTTCCTTCCTACAGAGGAAAGACTACACAGCGCTCACCAAGTTCCTGCCTCCCAAGCACGAGTACGTGCTGTCCGTGAGAGTGACCCCCATCCAGTGTAAACTCTACAGATACTACCTGGAACACTTCACAGGTGCGAGCTCCGCCATATCCTGCCTCGAAGGAAAAAAAACAAAAACATCATGATTTAATTATTTATTTTCTGAAAATGTGTGTCAAATCTGTGTGTCAGTCGCGTGGATCTGATTTTTAGATACATGGAAGGTCTTTCTGCTCTCTCTTTTTCATGGCGCATTGTGAAGTCGTTTAGCA
>OMKK01042562.1:7233-31466 GCA_900302305.1 Polymixia japonica | reverse complement strand
GGCTGGTGAAATGGACCAAAGACCTAAAAGCTGCCAATCTCTCCGCTTCTGATGTCTCTCGGAAGTGGCTCTTCGGTTGCGAAGGCAGGACTCCTCACTTTGATCATCTGGAAGGCAGAAGCCCTGCTGCGTGGAACATTACTACCTGCAATTCTACGGCGCTATAAAGACGATGGGCTCCTTGGCCCCTGAAATGGGACATTAAGACAGAATCATCCTAGTTTAGTTGGGGCGATATCAAGGTGTTTTATTTGCTGGCATGCAAGCGGGGTCTGAATGTGTTTGGATGGCTTTTAAAGTACCTGATCTTATGGCCGGAGGTTCCTGTAAATGAGGTGTTTGCTGCTCTTATCAATGAGACGTTACATGAGATGAACGCCCTGGCCTACCAGTGCTGTTAGATGGCTCTGCTGTATGATTACAATGGGTTGATCTTTGGCCGGGTGTCGCCTCCAAGAGTTTCTAACTTCTCAAACTCTTTTTGTCCACAGTCACCTTCTAAAGTCACACGGCCAACATTAGAAATACGTCATGGTTCTCATGATACCACGCAGTCAGTGTTGTTCTGAAAATTTGGTACGTACACACTGTAAAAGTGATTTTTATTTTAAGGATGAATTACATGGTTATAAAGGAGCAATTCAAAACTAAATTAAGACACAATTCCTTGCCAAGTTACAATTGGTAAAAAAATAACATTTATTAGGACAATTTGAGAACTGAGAGTTTGTGTGTGTGTGTGTGTGTGTGTGTCTCAATGTGTGTGTGTGTGTGTGTCTCAGTGTGTGTGTGTGTGTGTGTCTCAATGTGTGTGTGTGTGTGTGCACGTCTCGTTGCTACCGTCTCAGATCCTGGGGGGGATTTACGAACAATGTCAAGTTCCCTCTGAAGAACCTGAGTCTCTTCACTGCCTCTTAAAGCTTAATGCTCCCTGACTGAGTGGCACAGTCAGAGCCAGACTCTCTCTCTCTCTATGTGCCAAAGATAATGCTAAGGACAACCTCTCAATTTCAGCTCTCCTCCTCGCCTAATGTGCCCTCCTTACGCTGCCACGCAGGCATAGGACCTTTTCCATTCAATAACAAAAGGCAGAGAAAGCACGGGTGATGGTAATGGAAACCGCTAACGTTGTCCCCTAATGACTTCATATCCCCGGAGAGTTTTAAAACATATGTAAATTTATGTAAACCCAACAGAGACACATATTTACAATAGTTCAGGGTAATCAACATATCAGGACACGGTGCGCTGGCCTTGTAGATGGAAGCGCCATGTGTCATTAGTCTCTTTTATCTTTTCTATTTTCTGTTATGGCGCCAGCTCGGTAATCACTCACAGTAAGAACGAAGACGGGAGGCCGTATATAGACGTATGTTTTTGTGCCTTGAGTTTCACATGCGTGAGTTGAAGGAGCGCAATGTTTTGTACTAATAACTCCAGGATATATTCTCTGCATGATATAAAGACAGTCTTTGTTTCATCGTGGTCAGAAAGGAAACTCGATGTTGTCACGTCTGTATAATGTTGACAAGCTTTAACGGTAAAATCAAAAGCATAAAACCACGTAATGTTTCGTTAATATGATTAAATAGATGGGCGAGGGACCTTGGATGTAAAAGGGAAAAACAATGGGTCGTGCTGCAAAAGACTTCTGCTATTCCTACACCAGACAAACTGTCAACTAAGTACAATACTTGAGCGTGTGGAAAAAAAATAACAGCAGCACTTCCTCTGTGATCAATCATTCATTTTATTTCAGTAATCATATTATTGTCATTATTGAAAATGTTCAATTCTTGTAAAGGGGAAAACATTATGATAGAAAAAAAGATGTATCACTTCATATTCTTATGGATCCTAATTTCCCAGTAAGTTTCTTGGATGTGCCACTTAGGTTAATGGTGAGGAGAATTAATTTTCTGAGATATTACTAACTGCCGTACGACTGAGAACGCTGCCAGTGATGTCAAATTAGATATTATTAGATAAGACAGATATCTAGGCATAATTTACACTCCACTAATGAAAACAAATCCATTCATAGCAATGAACATACAACATATTGTCAAACATTCCTGGCAATATTAAAAAAATTTTTTAAATAAAATAATTAAATGTTACAATTTTATATTTGTGATATGTTAACATTGTTTTCATAATCCAATTTAGTGCAAAGAATTATGTCAACAGTTTATTAAAATGAGGTATAAACATAATTTCACAAATAAAATCCAGAGATTGCATAACTGCAGCTGTTTTATATATTATACAACAAACTCATTAAAAATGTTTTCCTACTTTCCTACTTTCAATTTATCAGTTTCATTGTGTATAAACAAAAAATTGCTGTTTTGGTTCAGGGTTGAGATGAAAGTTGACCAAGTGCCCATCTACATGTCAATAGTATCTGTGTTGGACCCCGTTTAAAATCGTCACTTTTTTAATTGAAATACAATGTGTGATCATGTAGAGGAAAAACAAACTTAAAAATGAGCTTGCAACCAAAGTGCATAAGTACTTTTACTAACAAATTATAAGATTTATAATGTCTCTGTTAACAAACAGTGAAGTCAGGACACTCACTCACTAAAAGTTGTGCATTGCAGCAACAGGCTATAATTCCAGTTAACATAATCTAATGGAATTTAACTGGAAATAGTAAAAAACACTGTCATGTAGACCATGTATTAAGTGCACTTTTACTGTAAATGCAGTTGGTCTCATGTCGTGGTGACACCCAGAAGGTTTGGATTTATCTTAGAGTTCAGTGTGAGTGAAATAATTTGCTAAATTCAAGCTTTCTACATACTTGAAAATATTATCTGAAACTATTCTAGCTCATTATTACCGTTATTGTTACTGTTATTATGTAATACTGTTATCTGATTTGGTTTCAATGTGGTTAGCAGATGGTATGTGTTGTTGTGGTGAACGCACGGTATTTAAAGGGGTAAGTCATCAACAATGACCGAAACAATAACTGGTACATTTCTGTGTGATTTCAGATCATTTTCGTTGATTAGCAATAACTTGGGAGCTGAAAACCTGGTATACCACTGAGGGGTAAACATTCTCTTAAAGGATAATTCTGGCCAGATATGCATCATTGCAGGATTGCAGGAGTGTCGCCATTTTGAAAAGGACATGTTTTGTGATTGTGATCGATTTTTTTGGAGTCGTATTTGCCCTGGAAGATTGTACTGGAGTGAATTGTACTAGTGAACCCAGCCAACTGAGTCTGCAAGTACCACTATAATGACGCAACTGATGAGGTCTTGGTCAGAGCCAACCGGTATGACCAGAAAATATAGGGAAATGAGGTCCAGGACAAAAATGGCCAGAATTATTCTTTTTTTATTTTTTTATTTTGGGCAGTCCCAAAATGAAATTTAGCTTGAGGCCCCTAAAGGCCAGGAGTCATAGAGTTTCTTCTTCTTCCCTTGCCTGCTCTCTTACTTTCTGTTGTCTTTAACCAGTTGTTCCACCTCCCTCATAAAGCGCAGGCAGAGCTCGTCCTGCCAGGGCAGGGCTACACACTGTACAGCCACAGGCAACCCCTCAGCTCCAGTCACAGCCTGCATGTAAACACAGCAGGCAGTCAGTACACAGCTAGCATTTAGCACTACAGCTAGCATTTAGCACTACTGTCCAGGCTGCTGTCTCCACCTTCTGGCCAATAAAGGAACTACATGCTTTGCATCACCAATAAGCAGTGTTTTGAAAACGTTGTGTCTAACATATAGGGTCATATAGAGCCAAGACCATTTAATTTACAGAAAAATACAGAGGAAAAATCTGTAATCAAGTAACCCATTATCCTTTAAAAAGTACCATAATTTGTGTTAATATTGTGCTATCAGTTTGTGAGCAAATGCACAACCTTTTCAAACTCATACAATGGAAAAGGCCAAGGACCATGTATTTTAAGATAAAGAGCCCACACACTGCAAGACTATATATATATATCCAGTTGATAAAATATATATATTTTATTAACTGAATTTGCCTTTTCTTAATAGTGTCTGGGCTCTTTTTGTCATGCAGAGCCTAACTAATGCCTAGCATCTGCTAAATTGATTTTTAACAATCTGACTGGCACTCATTTTTTTTACCCGTTTAAAGAGCTTGTCCACAGGGTCCCGAAAATTGCCTTCATAGTGTCTGAGTTCCTCCTCATCCTCTGCCGTCACCGTGGTGACGGGCACAACACCGGCAGGAAAATTGAGCAGGTTGTACAGAATGGTGTAGCTGAGTGCAGCTGGCAAGCAAGAGAAACAATGGAAGAAGAAGACAAACGGGTTTATCAAATAATACCTTTATTAACGGCATGTTGAACATGGAACTACACTGTAGCCATTGCACCTGAGGACGTTCACTAGAGCGATTATTGTGGGTGCAACCGAGCACCCAGGAATGCATGGGTTATAAACAGTACTAAACATTTGTCTTTAAAGCATTATATATGAATAATAACACAGAAACAAGCAGGTGAGAGCAAGAAAGATTAGCATAGGGACCTGAGACTACCTACCTGTTACAACTACAATACAAAAAGTTCCATTTCTTTCTTCGTATTCAATTCTTTGTAGAAAACATGTCAGACCAAACATAGTTGGTTGTTGCTGATTCCTACTGCATCACACTCTCTCTCTCTCTCTGAGGTTTACTGCTATAGATTTACTGCTCTTACCTCCAGATGGTTAGTGACTGACTGATTGTATTGGTTTTGTTATGTTTTTATTTGTTAGTACTGGTTGTCACACATTGTGTGTGTGTGTATTGTCCTTGATGTTATATGTCAGAGGACCACAATGGAAATAAGTCCTGGACTTGTTTGTGTTTTTATCCTCAATTGTTGTTTTGATGTCCTCATATGTTGAAATGCTTCAATTTGACAATTAAAGAAATCAAATCAAATCAAATCAAATCAAATCAAATCAAAAGACGCTGAAGAACCGAGTGGTTTACCGTACCGGTGAGCTTGCCACAGTAGAAGAAGTTGAAGGCCGGTCCGAGCATGGGGCACAGCAGCACATCCATCTCACACCTCCTCCACTCTGCTACAGTCTCACGGATGTAGTCCTAATAATAAAAAATTATATAGAAAATTAAAAAAAAGACAGAACTACATTCGCCCTGGTTTCCACAAGTTGTGTATGCAGGAGCATCACTGTTAAGGTTAAAGGTTAATTACTACCTCAACAGCAGCATGCTGTCGCCACAGATCTTGAACAGACCTAAAAAAAAAATAGAGCAGGGAAAGGATCATTAATTTATTGTGTGTTATTTTCCCATCACAGCATGTGTGATATAATTTGAGATTAACAAAGAAGTCCTAAATTGTTCTCACCTTACTCCCCTGGTAGCCCCGATGGCCTCAGCTAAACGAGGAAACTGCAACACATGCAACACACTTCAAGTTTCATTCTGACAAAACAACTGCGTAGGCAAATCCCTACACCACTTATCAACTGCATTATCAACTAGACCCAGTGCAAATAAATCATTTTCAGCAAGACATTTCTTAATTTCTGTATGTTCTAATGAGGTCTGGTCTAAGTCCCTGTGACTAACTTCCTCGTTTCCTCAGTGAACGCTGTATACGTATGCCTCTTCCAAAATGAGACAACACTCACCAGAGGTTTGAGGAGGATGGAGAGGAGTGTCTTCACTGATCTAGGAAGACGGTAAGGAACTACCTGTGGGGCAAGAGTGGGGTCCATTGGGCCTTCCTTCCTGAAATATTCATAAACAACAATAAACAAAGACTAGCAAAGGAACAAGCTGTTAAATGTAAATGTCATATATGTCCTTGTAACAGAGTAAAAAAAAAAACAAGAAACATCACAATTATTATTTTGTTGAAAAGGAACTCACAAGTTGCTAAGCAGGGTGGCAGCTCCATCTCCTAGGAGACCCTTTATAATCAGTTCATTTAATGTGTGTCTGACCCTCAATGGAGTGAAGGGCACCAACTAAATACACAACAGACAATGAGAACATGCAGATCATTATGAGTAGCAGGACAGTATAAAACAAACAGGCGGATAGAGGGTGTCGCTTATATAACGCGCGCACATGTGTGTGTGTGTGTGTGTCTTACAGTGTGCCCTGCTCTCTCTAACAGTGTTTTGACCTCTCTGAAGCCTCGTGCCATGCTCGGAGATGGTTGCGTAAAGCCGTCGTTCTCATAGTAACCAATCCTTAGAGGCTTGGAGCTCTGGTACACCTAACGACACAAAAAACATTTCAGTTTCCAACAAATCAGAGATCCCCCTAGAGAGAATTAACATGTTTTCCATACACACAGTATCACAGCCATTATCATTGTAGAGTGTGTATTGGCTGCAATTGCTGATAAGTAAACACTCAAGCGTCTCTATGCCCGAGTGTTAGCAAACAAAAGGCAGCGCACCCCAAGGATGTTGTTTATCATTACGCGAGAATTGAAACAAATGACCTTGAAAACTGTTTTACAGCATGTTTCTTGCTCTACAAGATGAGACAGCATTTTGGACCATGTTTACATCCATGAAGACATCTGTGATGGCTGCAGATAAAACCCCCCCCCACCACCCTTCACTTTGGATTATCTGACATCTTGTTCCTGATGCTGCTGGCAGATAATTATTAAATCACGTTTCACTACCTTGTGTTTACCCTTGCCCTTGGGTGATACTTGCTTGTTTTTTCTGTACAAGGCTGCGGTTGGAACATAATGAGATAAAACCACAACCTCACCTCTCCTCACCATGTACCTGGAATGTGCACACACTCGCGCACCTTTCTCTTTGTCTGCCCTATGCTAAGACTTAACATTTAATGAAACTCCCCAGAGCCGTAACAATACTGAACAGGCCTCTCACCAACACCCAGCAAATAAACCAGGCTCTAACCTGCAAAAACCTCAACTCTATGTGCACACTACTTATTCTTGAAATTCTATGAACTGGTCATATACCTATATGGTGTGCTCATGACTCTTGTTATCCTTGCTGTCTACTCTGCGTTATTCTGTTAATGTATACCCTAAACTACTTTTACAGTTTACAGTGCTACTATTCTCTCATAGTGTATTCAGGCCAAACAAGAAGCACATTTTTTGCTTGGCGCGATTACATACAAAGTCAATGCAAAGACACAAATAGACGCGAAAATTTGCTTCGCGTTTGGTCTGAACACACTATTACCCTTAAGTATTTAGAGTTATTGTGTTATCCTTGCTGTTGTTGGTTTGGAAATCAAAAACAGAAACAGAAGACTATAAACCGATGCTGCAAAATAACCGGAGCCGACCTGACTGACCGATCCAAAGTCTATAGCAAGCAAGTGGAACGGAAAGCCAAGGCCATTTTAAGCCCTTACCATCTGGAAGGCATTTTAAGGATCCAAATGTTGTCTCTCTTTTATCTCTATGGTCATCAGGACTGTTAATGGCTGATCCAACGGCAGAGATCGTTCCTTTCCTCATCACGCGCCTCTCCCTTTTCGCCTCATATATTTATTAAATTGTCGTGATTTTAATGTTGCATGTATTGACATTTGCAACCAAACTGCCCATCGGGGCAATAAAGATGAACTCTACTCTAGTCTACTCTGAACCCTGCTGTTATTCCATTAATGTAATACCTGAACTATTTCTACAGTTACTTTACGGCCACTCGATGTACTTGAATTTGTTGCATCAATCATCATCAGTAGTGTTTATACTACTGTAACCTTAATGTACACATTACAATTTTTGGGCTATTTTAATTACTTAGGTTTACTATTAAATACAACAATTATTCCATTATAATTTATAGCATTTTAAGTATTATTTTATTTATATAGTTACATGTGTAACATTTAAGTTGTTATTCCATGTCCCCTTGCCTGAGAGTAATAATTAGTTCCTACCTGCTATTGTTACGAGGGACGGTTTAGAGTGTAACGGAAGCAGAGTCATGTGCAACAGGAGAGGGGAGAGCATGCTGTGAACCTCAAGAGTGAGGTTGTGTGTGTACACTGTCTTGCCATGTTGGTGTCGATTAAGGAAGATTAAAGAACCGTATACAAAGAGAAATTGTAGCCCACTTTTACCTACAGGCCAGGACTGGAGAGTGCTACCAACCAAGAAAATAGGGTCACACTACTACTTTTAATGTTGCAACACTTAAAGACCAATCCAGTTGTTATTTCTGGTGGGTTTTTAAGAAAAGAAACTTGCAGAATGGAAGCAAAAAGCAGTGATGCGGGGTCTTGTTGTTGTACTATATTGTGTTGGTACGGGTTGTACGGTTGGTTCTATAGCGGGTGCTGCTCTTCTCTTGAAGGCTGCGTTCACATGTAGTAGCGTTTTTATATCGAAATGAAAAGCTGAAATGAAAAAAAAAAAACGAAAAAAAACAAATCACGCAACACGCATTTTGTTTCCATAACAACGGACCACTCCGTTCAGCTCAGCTCTTCTTCATCGTGATTGGTCGGCTGACAAAAAAAGCGGTTCACGTCATATGAGCTTTTCTGATAAAGTTCAGTCATTATCAGCTTTTGAAAAAGCTACATGTGAATGTAGCTCTTATTTGGAGCGCACAGTGATGACAGGAAAAGGGGTTCATTGTTTCACAGTGTACCTATGTAAATTGGAATGACTATAAAGCTGTCGAATCGGAACAGAGATGTGAATCCTAGGACAGCCGACGCACCTGCAAGTTAAACGGAAGAGGTGGAACGGTGGGGTCCAGGTGGAACATGTGGTCAGACAACAGTGCCTGCATGCAGAGAGCCAGGCTGTCCACATCCCTGGCCAGTGGCCCAATAGACGAGGACACTGTACGAAGTAAGAAGGGGAAAATCAAATCGTACACCAGTCATATCATTTTGCTATGTAATGATTAGACAAGTCATGTCTACGCGGGACCATTTTATTTGTCCTTACCTGACTTTTGTCCCCTAGAGCAGGAGTTTATGCCTTGTAAACTGAGCAACAGACACAAAGAAAACACAATCAATTTCTAACCACCTTTAAACCATCGGTGCCATTGACACCAACTATATTACAGTGGTACCGATCTCGCAAATGTCCTGTGATGTTTCCCTGTGCTATCGAGTTTGTTTTTGTGACAATTATTTTGACCAACGTAACGATAACTCGTGACACAGACCGGAGTGGGAACACCTACCTCAGCCTACTCGACGTCGGCTTGATCCCACAGATTCCACAGAAGGAGGAGGGAATACGTATACTACCCCCAATGTCAGAGCCTATGCCTAGCACAGAGCCTCCTCCGCCAATGAGAGCTGCCTCCCCACCAGACGAACCACCGGAGGTCTTCTGGAGGTTGTGGGGGTTTCGAGTCTGCCCATAGATGGGGTTGCTGCAGTCATAACTGGAAACAGTGCAGGAAAGGGGACAAAACATGGATGAAACAATGTGACTCTTCCCTGTTGTTCATTAGAGCACAGTCTTGCAGACACTGTATCGGTGTGCATTGAAAACCATTTAAAAAAAAGTTGTTCCTGATGTTCTAACGCAAAACTTATGATGGCATGACACCCATAGTCAAGTTCTCACGGTATGACAATGTAATTATCTGATAAATCGGTTGAGCAATGGATTACTTTAGTAGGCTTTGGGGCACGTTAGTCTTCACGAAGGGAATGGCTCCTTGTTTCTTCAGCACTTCAACAAGCACACTGTCCGTTTGGGCCGGCTGGTCCAACTTACTGATCACACCACACGAAGAGTCATGACCCTAAGCACAAAAACAGTAAACAAATAAAACCTCATGTTCCATTAGATATATTTATGCCACAAAACAGGCAAGAAGGTATCAAACGTGTGGTATGTGATGGATGTTTAGCATTAATCGCTCTAATCATTGAATAATACACAACACAAATTACCTTGTATCCCATGTTTTCCTTGATGCTGACAGGTACCCCATACAAGAGACCTTCCTTACTGGAGTCAATGGTTTTCAGCTGGTCAAAACTCTCCAACAAAATTTCTGTACAGCAGTTTAGTCTTTTGTTTACCTCTAAGGTCTGTGGGGAAATCAACATGAATAAACTCTCATTTGCATTTTAACACCTGGGCTGGTTTTGATAAAGTCATTAGAAATGACAACAAATGTTTTAGTGGAAGATAGAAAAACAAACAAGTGGATGACAAATTGGAAACAGCTGCCAACGTGTTTAGCACAATATCTTTTCATAATTTAAGGGACCAGGTAATGAGCTGTGTGTAGTTTTGCTCAACCCATATCTGTTTCAAAACAATTATTTACAGAATTCAGGCATAATTTAGGTCAACGATCATTGGACATTATGGAGACAAATAAGTCAAGTGAAACCAATCTGCAATGCCTGCACTATATAACATTAAGGTAGTCAGTGAAGCGTGTAGATTAAATATTTTTCAGTATTTGGGGATTGCCTATAGGTCTACCCCAGTGTTTGTCTGTTATGTTAGGTAGTGAACTTAACCTTCTCCATGTAGGAATAAAACACATCTTCGGGGCTCAGCAAGCCTTCTTTCAGTCGCCTTGTCAACTCAGGTAGAGAAAGGGAAAGGATGAGAGGAGTATCTGTGCTTGGATGCTAGAAGTGAGTCCATTTGGCAGAGAACAAGAGAATAAATTAGTAAAGTGAACACAAAACCTATTTTTGGACTAATCAAAACTGGGCTGGATTATATCATATGGACCCTAGAGACTTATAGCCATGTTTCAGATTTGTGAAACCTTTTTCCCTACATTGACCACATAAGACCAGGTCTGGGTAGAAAACCACCATACTGAGACTGATCAAACCTGGATATTCCAAAAATAGATATTTGATTTCTCTACTATGTTCTGGGTGAAGTTATCCGATTTCCGAGGTCACCTGAACTAGCTCCAGCCATCAACTAGGCTATTTATTATTAATTAATCCGCGAATGGCCATTCACACAAATGGTTGCATTCACAAATCAATAGATCTGGCATCTGTAAATGTTTCATGTGTCCAGACCAGTCATATTATTTTGCTATGTAATGATTAGACAGGTGACACGTTTAAGTGCACCATGAAATGTAGTGCGTGCAAAGTCACATTTGTCAAAATGGACCAAATGTGATATGTTTAAAATTCACAAATTGACAGGTTTCGATTCGAAGTATGGTCAACATCTCAAGCGTCGTTATTAAAGAAAATTTGGAATGTCAGACGAATAGGAAGCTATCTTTACCGACCTAGCTAACCCCGACAGTGCGCTCAGTCTTACCGACTCTTTGTATTGGTAGACGGCTTGTTCTGCCCGCAGCAAGGTCGCAGCCCTGCGGTTCTTTGCTTTCAAAATTTTGTTTTTCGCCTGTCGATAAGCGAACCATTTGACCAGGACGACCAGCGCACCTGTCCCGCACGTAGTAGCGGTGAAGATCGCTGTCCAGTTCGCTTCTGCTCCGCAAACAAGTTGCCAAGTCTTGTCCATGATAACTCCTCCCGTGCTAAGCGGTGAAGATTAGGCGAACAGTAACATGTTGCGTGGTTGTTCAACCTGTTAAACAAAACCCGCTAAATAGGCGGAGGCTGCATGTTTGCATATTCATAACGCGGCTCCTGTTGGCTGTAAATTGAGGAAATGTGATTCAAATGTCTCGTTGCCACATCGCGCGGCCGGCTGTGTTTAGCAGCGACCACGAGGTTGTTTGGTAGATAGAGGGCGCTGCCGTCTCTCTCTCTGACCTCTCTCTAACCCCTCTCTCTCTCTCTCTCGCTCTCTGTCTCTCTGTCTCTCTCTCTCTCTCCTCTCTCTCTCTCTCCCTAACCTCTCTCTCTCTCTCCTCTCTCTCTCTCTCCCCCCTCTCTCTCTCTCTCTCTCTCTCTCTCTCTAACCTCTGTCTCCCTCTAACCTGTCTCTCTCTAACCTCTCTCTCTCTAACATTCCAAAACCATCTAAGTTAGTGACTTCAGGCTTTAACATTCCAAAACCTAAGGAATAATTGTTTGAGTGGTTTAAGTGTTTAGTGCCTCCTCTGTTTAAGATAAGAGAGGTAACATGGAGGACACTAAACAAAGGGTTTATGGTGCCTTAAGGACACTGACCAGAGTAGGTTGATAAGAGTGGGACAAACCTCCTGGACTCTAGTCAAATCACAGAGCTCCAGGTCTAAGTTCTGACCACATCCCATATGATTGTTGACCAATCAAGAACATCCTATGGTTTCCTATAAAAACTGTATGCACTATGTGTCTTTGTTCTTCTTCTCAGATGAACCTATATGCATATACAAATAAAAGGCCATCACACTGCTGAACTCCATTTAACACTCCACTACTGTTTGTTTGTGTGTTTATTTATGTATTGCCTGGTTATGTTACACTTATTTTTTGTCCTGCACTGATTGTTTACTTGGTCCATTTCATGTAGGCTACGGTATGGTTTTTGTTCTCTGTTGTACATATGTGGTGTATTATAGGTGGTGTATTGCTGTGGCTACCATCTGTTATACCGTGTACCAATTCCACCGGCTTGGCCGTGTGGCAATAAAAGAAACTTGAACTTGAACTTGAAGGTTGATACTTTTGAAACAACAGCTATTTTCTAAGTTAATTTGAAGTTAAGATTTTGAAATTCCGCTACAAACGTTACAAGATGTACCTCATAAAATGTGTCTAGTTAACTTAAACACTGTCAGAATTGAACAGGCTCTCATACTGACAAAATACGAGTTTGGAGTACATCAATTCAAATGAACTTTTTCCCAGATGTAACTCTGCTTAAGAACAAATGCATCTTGAGTTGGTGGAGGGGAAGCAGAGAGGGCGAGGAGAAGGTTACACTCCAAACTCAGAGGCTACAGACTGACATCTAGTGGACACTACCAGGAATTGCATCTCTTCCCCTGTGGCCTCTATAAATCCTAGGTAGATCAACAGTGAAGTAGGTACTGTAAATGTGAATATAATGCGGTAA
Source organism: Polymixia japonica (assembly GCA_900302305.1). Classification (NCBI taxonomy): domain Eukaryota; kingdom Metazoa; phylum Chordata; class Actinopteri; order Polymixiiformes; family Polymixiidae; genus Polymixia; species Polymixia japonica. The sequence goes on along the minus strand of OMKK01042562.1, from coordinate 18,526 downwards.
AATAGACAGCGACGGTATCCAGAAAAATACAGTGACACAATAAAACAGCACTGATGATTCACTATGCCACAGTGTTGAATCCGTGTGCAGACATACAGTAGGCTACATATTGTATATCACACATGCTGTAGTTGTACTGCGCTGGTCTCCCACGGTGCTTTCAGCCTTTCAGAATTATACCCAAACAGGCGATGATCAGACGCAATCTGTAAAGCAAAATCTATTTTCCACATAGTCCACTAGGTGACACGTTTATTCACAGCAAAAGGTATCTGCGACGATTTGACATGTGATAGCCTATGTGCAAACTTATTAAATATCTATCGCCCGGCCCTACCTGATGCGGTTCAAAAGTTATACAAACAGCTTTGTTAACTTTTAGACTACTGGTTGAAATCAATATATAAACTACGACAAATAATGGCGAGTCATGGTAAGTAAAAGTTTTAGCAGACAAAACATCCATGACCCCATTTACAAATTCATATCTGTAAATGAATTTGAGCGCCCGTATTTTAGCGGTCCCCGACCACCAGTCTCTGGTATATCAACACATTTGTGACCTAATCAACGGCACAGCGGCGCATCTAGTGGTGGAAAACCTCGGAGAACCCTCTGGATCCGTGGGACAGAGCTCTGCACAGTCACCAGTGACAGACAGTGACTACTGGCCAATCCAGAGAGTGGCTCCTCCCCCCTGCCATCAAGTGGGCCTAACATCCGCCAACACATCACCCGGGTCTTGTCCATCACCGCTAGAGCTCTAAGACTCTAAGACAAGCCTATATTTTTTTCATCAATGGGCTATATTATCTTTATGACAATTACTATAATACTTTACATTACATGTTTTTCTAACTCCACTGTTTTGTATGCGTCGAAGGGTGAGAGGGGGCTTAACTCTCGGTGTGTAACCGCTTCCTCCTCTCCCTGAAGTGTAAATCACTTCATAACGCTACATTCATGTGGAAATAGGGTGACCAGATCCCAACAAACCAAATGTGGGACAAAGTATGTTTGTGTGGGACAATGTGGGACACGTACACTACTACACTATCACTACATACATATCACACACGCACACGCACACGCACACACACACACACCTACACGTATTAGTTCAGGTAGCATGTTGACCTGCAAAAGAGGGTTAGGGTTAGAGAAATAATAAAGAAAGATAAGCAATATAATAGTCGTCTTGTCATATGGTCAGCAATCTAAATTATTTCTCATCCTACTTTAAATAGTATGTCAGTCATATTGAGGCTGACCTTGCTATTGAGTCCATTTGAACCTTTTGGTTAATTTCTTGGTATGGACCTTACAGTGCAAAACAAAAAAACGTTTGTTCAATATTGTTAAAGTAGCCAACAAAATAATTGGCACGCAGCAGCTTTCCTTAGCAGATATGACAAGTTTTGCTTCATAAGGCTACAAAGTGAGAGGGGGGCGTATTGAGCCAGTTTCAACTCATGAAATGCCAATTTTTACAAATTTGGTGTCAGTATGCTTTATTATAGTACAGTCATATAATTTAGTTTACAGTCCGAAAAACACGTTGTTTAAGTGTACAGTAATAACCGCTAAATGATTAAAATCCATAAAACTGCAACGCGGTCTGTTGATAATTGCTGTGTTGATAATTAAGTTGAGACGAGCTGACTGACATGTCTGGGTTTTGCACTAAAATACAAACACTTTCACACCTTCTTCAAAAGAAAAAAACAACAATCAAAAACAACAATCATTTATCAATCATCATCACCATTTAGCTGAAAAACCGTAAACGAAATACAACTTTATGTGTACCGTCAATTAGAATCGTAGCTCTGCGAAGAGTGGATTTCATTTTTGATGCTCTGCCTAACGGTGGGTCTTTCTCTACCTGCATAAATGAAAAGAACTGACTTAATAGAGTACCGAGGGCAAGTAGGCAAATATAGCAAATAACACTTATAACGTGTTATAACGTATAACATTTATAACGCTTATATTAGATTGATCATACAGTCTGACATTCCATGCTCAGGTCAGAATAAAAAAAATGCTACCATGAAGTTTTTATTCTGGATTTTAGTACTCAGTGACATTGTCTTTCATATCTCCGTGTCAGATTCTTTACAATATTCATTACAGGTGAGTAATTAAAAAAAAAACAAAAAAAAAAAACAGAGCCACCTACAGGCGAAATAACATAATTGCGGAATCACTTAAGTGGAACGAAAACTTTGCGTAAGAAGCTAGCTTCAGCCTCGTCCTTTCTATTTGAATCGTAGGGGGTCCTACACACATTTTTTGTTCCTCATTTGCTGCTGCTACGACGCAATTCCCCCACATCAAATGTAATCTAATCTAGTCTAATCTAAAACGCCGTTATCAAAATACATGGCCGTTTTCCTCGGCTTTACAGTGTGCTACATCCCAATCCACCCTTACTAAAAACATATTTTACCACCTAACCAAAATAAGCACAAATATATATTTTTTATTTTTTAAACACACTCATCATATCACTTATGTTCTGCAACACAATCTCTCCTCTTCTGATCATCTAATCCTCTAATCCTTCTCTTTCTACATTGTACATGGTAATGTACCTGAGATGTTCTTATTCCATTTCCTTCCTACAAAATGAGGTCTACATGAACTACATGAACTTTACCAGAACAGGCATTTAACAGGCAAGACTATAAATTATAACTCATAACCCTAGTTCAATAAAATATTTATAGATAATATATATAAACTTTTTGTTCTTCTGCAGCCAATAAGGGTTATATATGTAAATAGTGTTAGTCATTTCAATGAGCTCTGTAATACAATTTTATATCAAACACCAAAGATCGACATGAAGACTATCTCCTTTTATAGATATAGAAATGCAGATACATGAAACATACATCTAGTAGTTTCTTAAACCATGAGAAACACACACACAATTTTTCAATACTTAATTTACAGTTTATTCACATGAACAGATACAGTGTGCACTTGAAGTTACAACATAAAGCAAATCCTCTTGTGGATCTTTTTAAAACCATGTTCTTATAATTCGATATTGTAGAATGCCATCTGTCAACAGTGCAAAGATCCAGAAAGATTTCATTTAACAGAATGGAACAGTTTGTGCGCCACCTACAGGTAAAAGGAAACATAAAAGGCAGTTTTAGAATACAAATGTACAACCCAACTAAAGCCTGTTTGTTCTAAATCAAATCGGATCTAGTCAATAGATAAATGTATTATAAAATACTCCAACCACCACAATCACCGCCAAAATATTCTGTAACTGATGATGATTAGCAGCATTATATTTTCTCTTAAAAAAAAAGAAACAAGTAGGTTTACTCCTGGGTCCATTCCAATCCAGTCAATGTTGCAGTTTAAAAATTGGTCTTCTTCAGACATTAACATCATGATATATGGACAATGGTGTTGCAAATGCAATTGTTAACCTATATTTTGTGGTGGGCTGAGCAGTAAAGACAGATGATGAATTTTCATAGTTAATTCACCTTTCTTTCTTTTCACAGCTTCCAGCTGTGGGGAGGCACTGTAGCTCTATTAATGTAAAGAAACCCCTGGTATTGATGCTTGAGATTATGTCACCGTTACAAGGTTATATTAAATTAGTGTTACATCTCTAGAGAGGTGTCTTTTAGTCCAGTACTAGCAATGGTAGTCTGCTGTCTGTTGGCCTAGCTATGGTAGGGAGAACACAATACATATTAACCTAATCTTAACGCTTGGCTCTATCATACGTGTGCCATATTATGTACCATTGTAGTCCTTTTTGAGTGTTGTATACTGGTAACCACCACCAAGGAGGAGATACCATACTTACACAATGGTCGCGAGCATGGAGGAAGTCAAAGAGCTCTTCAGTGCAGTCCTCCTCAGTTGCAGATCGAGAGCCAACTCTGGTCTCACAGTGCTCAAGTCTTTCCCGCGTGTGGACGCAATGCTCTGTCTCTTCACATTTCACACGCACCGTTTCAAGGGGATCCTACAAAAGAAAATGTACTATTCAGCAAGTACCATTTGATGAACACTTATAATCCAGCGCTTCCAGGGATTGTGTCCCACCTTATCAATTAGACTACAAAGGACCAGTAAAATACTTACGGTCAACGTGGGGATCAAACCACGACCCTGAGATTAAGTCTCATACTCTACCGTGATGTTGTGGTAAATAAAAAGGTGGATAAACAATGACCTCCAATCCGTAATCACCATGAAGTAACCAACCACCCAGACAAACAAAAACTAATTATATTTCCAAAAAAGCATTACTTTATGTTTCCCCCCTTAAAATGTCATATTTCATATAGTTTACATGAGTTTGACACTACTTAATTGGACGTCTACTATGAATTTATTCAATGAAGATTTAAGTCATGATAAAAGGTGGGTAAACTATTCTACAAATAAAAAGGTGGGTGAACTGAGTTTAGGTGGTTTTTACCCTCCACTGATGAACATGAAGGACGTTGAGAGTATTCCACCAACAAAGACACAGAATAATTCATAATGATGCTGGTAGTCGATGAACATACCACCATATCTTCCTCTTCTTCCTCCTCTTCTTCCTCCTGAGAGAAAGCCACAAAAAAACCCGAGTCATTCATTCATCCCTAATGGCACCACTCGGTTAGCTAACGTGGTTAAATGACACACGTACAATAATAACATCATTAGACAACATAAAATAATTTAAATTGAACATCAACAATGTACAGTAGCAGATAAACGAAGATCATCCCTTGTTAACAAACCACAAGCCAGTGTCTGTCTGGACGTTGGCTCAGGTTAGCCTGTTAGCTTACGTTAGCTAACTATCACTAACTAGCTATCTAGCCAGCTATCAAACATTGCCATCAATTTAGAATTTTACTCTGAAAAGCGACTAACATCGTCGGGTTCGCCGTTCATAATCATCTTCTCTTCGAAAACCATGATTTTGATGCTCCGGTCCTAAGGTGACCTGCTGTCAAATCTAGAATATGTGTGGAGGACGCCGCAGGTCACACAAACGTCAGAACGACGGCAGCGAAGTGAGAGACTCCACTTTTGACTATTTCCGACTTCTCTTTAATCCGACTACCGCTTCTTTTTTGACCGGGAGTCAACGAGACTGTCTCACATTCGGTCCAATATTTATTTTATAACCCGATGGGGATTATTTCATTGAGCCAAACAGCGTAATATGGAAGGTTTTAGCCAGCTACTGACCATGGCATTAGACATATATACGTTTTTAAATAAGTAAAAACACTTTTGTTTAGCAACTGTTCATTTCACACATGCGTAGGATGGTGCTGTACAATGTCAGTAATACATTTTCATGAGATTATTGCATTAATTAACTGCTGTACGTATTATCTAGGGCTACCCCGCTAAATGACTACCATGACTATTTATGAAAATTTTAAATTTAAATAGTTATGCATACGCGAGGTAATTTCCCGCCCTACGCTCCACCATTTTTGGTTCCGCCGTAGCCGACACTTGTTTCCATAGGCTGAATGGCGTGAGAGCAATCTTGATATTTAATTTACAAGCTCTTTCAGTGTAGTATGTTGTCGCGACACTTCCTTCTGTGGTCACGAATGGTCTGGAATTTGAAACTCTACTGCCACCAAGTGCTTGGAAGGTGGTATTTTAAAGAGAATAGTGAGAAAAAACAGACCTATAACAGAGCAGAACAGAACAGAACAGACCAGTCTATTTATCTGTATAAATCAAGTTTAAAAAAACCGTTTAGCATTGATTGCAATGGTTTTTAACTATACAATGTAGAATACAAGTTGGCTAGAGAGATGACAGACATCTTAGATGCTGCCAAAGGTTATGGACTATGGACATGAACCAGTCTTTCTCAAAGCAGGAACCCAGACTCACACTTGTGATGTCATCAAGAAATAAAATATGAAACTGCTCCATAAATATATGGGAGGCTGATTTAGTAGATCTACAGAATGTTAGTTTTAATTTTTATAGCCTGGTCAGTTGACTTCTACTCTGTTGTAGCATTATCAGTATTGAACCAGAACATGTACCCAAATAAATCTAGTGGTGTTCACCTGATGTCCATCAAGTGATCTTGATGGCATCACAAATTCAATTTTTAGGTTTCTGGTTTCTGGCTTTGGGAAATAGTTGCTCATATTCACAAATATAGATTGATCTGTTTTAAACCATAGAAATCAAAAATAATTATTATATTGAGTGGTGCTCCATTTAATGATATAACAGAAACATTAAAATGATTAGAAATTAAAGCATCTAGTGTTATTAGAAAGTAATGAAAATGACGAACTGATGGACAGTTATATTTTGGAATAATTGAGTTACATAAATTAGTTCTTTCTTATCTTTGATAAACTATTTTCTGTCCCAGCAGCTAATATGTATCCTGCCACTGCTACATTTGCCCTAACTGCTGACTTTCTGCATGCAAAATGTACAGTAGATACTACATTATTTCACCTACCATTGAGTGAGATGTAATCAAAGTTCAAATAAGTAACACTGATTAACAGAGTTTGATGCATGTTCTCCAAGAATAAAGAGGTCAGAGTCCAGTAAGAGTAGTATTTGGTTGGCTTTTTTGATTAACAAATACACATAGCTCTTTGTTGTGTGGCAAAGAGCAAAACATCAAACTTCTCTCTCTCTCACACAAGGGGAAGATAATTAGGCATTGAAAAGGGAAAGAACCATTGTTGGTAAAAATGGATTCATTCTCTACTGTTTCTGGATCCTATGTATGGCGCTGGGTGGATGTCCAGAGTCTGTTTCTCTTCACTGCAGTCTTCTTAGTAATAGCAGATTATATCAAGAACCGTCGCCCCAGCAATTATCCTCCTGGACCAAGGGCATTGCCCTTTCTTGGGAACATATTCACTCTCGACTTCAACAGGACCCACGAGAACCTGACTGAGGTAGACCAACCAATACTTGTAAAATGATGTCCTCATAATGTTAATAGATAGGACCTGCCATTTTGTAATTCAACCATCTACTTCCTGGTATCTCTTTCACTTCTTATTACATGTGTTAACTAAAGATAATATTCGTAGGCATATTTTTATTATTGCTCTTGATATTCTATTACTCCATCTACGCCTGTACCTTTCCTACCACCAAGTCTTGCCTCCGCACACCCACATCTTAAATGAGGGCAGATAAGTGGAAGTTAAGCTATCCCTCTACTGTCAACTCTTATTGCAGTTAGCAGAGAAGTATGGGGATGTATACAGTCTGAGAATGGGCCAAACATGGATGGTGGTATTGAATGGGTTCCAGATCCTAAAAGACGCTCTGGTAACCAAGGGAGACACCCTAGCTGACCGACCAATACTTCCACTCCTGGAGATCGTATCCCACAGTCAGGGTGAGAGAATTCCAAAAGTTTATTATACAAAGAGGCTAATCTTGTATATCAACAGGTTTGTTACACTGCTTTTCTACCAGTCAATGTGACAGTTTGTGGTTGTTTTCACTTTGAGAGGATCCCAAGCTAAGAAGACGCCTGTCTACCTTTCTCTTACTCTTGGAAAATGTCGGTATTTGTGTGTGGTGTGCACGCGTGTGTCATTCCATTTTCTATTGAGCCCATTGTTTTGGACATAGGAGTTCTGAATACTTTGTCAGATAAACTTAAATCCCACAAGAACTTGAAAAGTTAAATAAACAGGAAAGCCATGGTGATGCGTGGTTTATGTTTGTTGTGCAAATAAAGCTTATATTTCTCCTATATGTTTTCAGATTTCAGGTTTCAGGTTTTGCCAAGTTTGTTCAGCTCCTGAATATTTCCCATCAGGTGTAATTTCCAGTAATGGACATTTGTGGAAACAGCAGAGGCGCTTTGCACTTTCAACCCTGAAATACTTTGGAGTTGGCAAGAAGGCGCTGGAGCCTGCAATCCTGGATGAATTTACATATTTCGCCAAAGAAATAGCAGGCCATAACGGTAACTAGTGAATTAAACCGCCCAGTTCAATAGAAAACCTCACGTTGCGAGACGTCTGGATTCGCGAGATTACGAGTTCGCGCGAGAATTGCAATCAAGAGGATATATTTATAACATACAGTTAATACACATATTATTGTCTCTTTCAAAATGAAGGCAAGCCCTTTAATCCCCACCTAATCACCAACAATGCTGTGTCCAATATCATCTGTTCCCTGGTTTTCGGACATCGCTTTAAGTACGATAATGAGAGGTTCATGAATCTAATGAGGAAGTTTGAGACTGCTCTCCAGATTGAAGGCTCCATTTGGGCGCAGGTTGGTCATGTATAGCGTTCTCACTTTCATTGGAGCTGTCTTATGTCATATTATGGAAAACATAATACATGAGAACTGATTTATGATTGGGTGCATACCTGAATGAGTAGGTTAAATAGGTTGCCCTGAATAAATCATACATTATTTTAGAATCAGTCAGTTGTTTGTGCTCAAAATCCCTCTATCAGAACTCTCTCCTCATGTTAATATCACTCAATTATGCAGCTCTACAACGCATTCCCTTTACTGATGAGACATTTGCCAGGCCCACATCAGACTCTCCAGGGCATATGGAATGAGGTGAAGGACTTCATAAGAGCAGAACTTAAAGAGCACAAGAAGGACTGGGACCCCTCAGAGCCAAGAGACTACATCGACTGCTACTTGACTGAGATTCAGACGGTGACTAGAAAACTCTAATTCTTAAATGAGTCATTGTATATGGTATGAGTAAATGACATTTGAATTACTTGTATTGTTTATGATATATTCAATTTACATGGAAAAAAAACAATGCATTTGAGATAAATATCATAACTATCGACAGTTAAAGCACCACGGTATGTGTGTGTGTGTGTGTGTTTTCACTTCATTCCCAGTAGGTTGTGGTAAAAGCTCAAAAGCACAATGTTGCCATGCCTACTGTCTACAACACTCTTATAAGCCCTTATCTCTGCCAGCACATGGCCTTTAAACTTTAGCCCTCTAAAGCAAAACATTCCAATAAGGTCTGTTACTCTGACTTTGAATATCAATGACCCTAGCTCGAAAACTATATTTAGAATAACTCCCATGTTGTTGTCAATGTATTCCTTTCATATTTTTTAATATTGCATGTGTTTGCCATTGTCAGACTAAGGGCAATCCTGAGACTACCTTTGATGAGGATAACCTGGTGATTTGTACTATGGATCTATTTGTGGCTGGATCTGAGACCACATCCACCACCCTGCGCTGGGCCTTCCTCTACATGGCAAAGTACCCTGAGATTCAGGGTAGGATAACTAAACAGGCCAATACGCTTGATGATAGTATCAACATTCAGTGATATGCACTGAGAGATGCCCTGGACTACTCTGGCTTTATTCAGGAATCATCTTTATGGTGTATCGGGAAAGCATCTTGATGAAATATTCCCATATTACCCACTACTTTCCTGTTCAACAGAGAAGGTCCAGGCTGAAATAGACAGAGGGATTGGACAGTCCAGACAGCCATGCATGGCGGACCGAGCCAACCTCCCCTATACTGACGCTGTCATCCATGAAATCCAGAGGATTGGCAACATAGTACCTCTCAGTCTACCTCGTATCACCAACGGGGACGTCCAACTGGGCGACTACACAGTTCCAAAGGTAATTTCTTTAACAAATTATTCTAGTGCTGTAAATGCTATAATGTATGTATAAAGTATTTTTTCATCACATACCATACTGCTCTTTAAGAAGTTTTGATTTACAATCATCAGGGTGTTACAATAATTACCAATCTGACCTCGGTGCTGTTTGACAAGAAGGAATGGGAGACGCCCTTCACCTTCAACCCGGGGCATTTTCTTAACGAGGAGGGCAAGTTCATGAAGCGAGCTGCCTTCATCCCTTTCTCTGCTGGTAAGGAGCATCACAATACTTAATGACCTGACATATCAGTTCATATATTTAATAATTATTTATATTGTTATTATTGTTGTTTTTGTTGTTATTAGTAGTATTATTATCTTATAAATGGATTATAAATGGGAGGCATGTTCAACTTCAATCTCCTATAACTGCCATAGAGCCAAACTAGTGAATTTTATTTCAGTAAAGATGATTGCACTTTATAACACAAAACAATAGTGTTCTACACAAAATAACTAACGTGGGAATAACATAGCTTAATCGTTGAGCTAAGAGGGAGAACGCAGGATCAGCTTTAAAGACCAGTAGCACCTGGCAGAGAGCAGGTGTTAAAAGTATCTGTAAGATAGACGGTATGTCTATTCATCATTTTTATGCTAACTTAATGTTGCGCCACAAACCGTTAAGTCACATCGAGAACTCATCTTGGGATGTATCCTCGAAATATGAACTATGAAATACGAAAACACATTGATTCCATAATTATTCGTGTTGTTTTGTTTCTCAGGTAAAAGAGTGTGTCCCGGTGAGAACCTAGCCAGGACGGAACTGTTTCTGTTCTTCACGTCCTTCATGCAGAGGTTCACGTTCTCCGCGCCTGCAGGCGTGAAGCCTTCACTGGACTACCGCTTTGGACTCACCCTGGCGCCGGTCGCCTATGAAATCTGTGCCACGACGCGTGTAGACTGATGCTACGGGCTGGAGAAAACCCTTCTGTTGTTCCAACTTGTGTTCATCGGTGTTCAGGATACTGGCGGTGGGGCATCAACTGCACCTTGTATTATTCTGTGTTATAAATGAATAAATGAGAGGTTTGTGACATCTTCTTCTGATGTTTGTGATTGTTTTTTTCATGTCATATCGTTACAAGTCTTGTCCTACTTTGGATTGTTACAAAACCCAAGAGACATATGCAGAATTGCACAACATACAAATATTGGACGAACAAATATATCACAGTTCGGTTGTGACTGGAATGAAATGACATTCCCTTTCCAGCAGTCACTCCTCATCTATTGTCGCAGCTGAAAAATAACATAATTACTTGTTGCTAGAATTATTGGAGCAAGAACGACAGAGATCACTGGAGTCTTTTAAGCTTTTTACTAGTAGAAAGGAATCAAACAAGTACCACGGTGGATACAGGGTTGATTGGCTTCACACAGTCTAAACACCTTCTTATACAGGCAGGCAAAACAAGTCACGTGTCTATCCCAAGAGCGTCTCCACAAGGCCATCTCCTGTAGTAGATCACTTTGGTCCCCCCTCTGCCCCCAGTGTCCTGACCTGAAGAGAATCACTCCCTTCCAGGACACAGGAGACTTGTGTGAACAGAGAGGAAGATAGTCAAAACATTCCAGACACTTGATTTACCTATTTTA
>OMKK01042561.1:1465-12811 GCA_900302305.1 Polymixia japonica | reverse complement strand
CGTGTGTGTGTGTGTGTGTGTGTGTGTGTGTGTGTGTGTGTGTTATAAGTACACGCTCTCTTGTACTTCTATATTTGTCAGAATGTACTGTATGTCTTAACTTGCTCTTCTTTTTTGTCAGCATGCTAATGGTCGAAACATTCAGACATTCAAGCTTCATATAATCCACCTGAAACAAGCAACCAAAAAATTAAAAAAAAAAAAAATTAAGTAATCCGTTTAAGAATGCAATAATCTAACTTCAAACATGGAACCATGTTCAATACCATAACCTCAGGGAGATGCTGAGTCCAAATAGGTACAATACTGACTGAGAGCCATAGAGCACTACAACAATGGCTAAAACTTTGACCTTACTCTGTGCTGTTGATCTTCATATTTGAATAATATTCAGTAGTGCAGCTCATTGGATGACTGTCAATCTGTCTAAGTTTGAGCCAGATCGGATAAGAAATGGGTGAGTTATTGCTGCTTTGGGCAAACAGACACACAAACCGAGGTGAAAACAATACAGTTAGCATGCTGCCGCACTCGCAGGTATAAATATCAAGCTAGTATACACATTTAGAGGACTGTATAATCCATTAGGAAATGTCTACACCTCTAGATGCATTTCATACTTGGAACATGGAACCATATTCGATATAAATATATAATATGAAGTTGGATGCTGAGAAATGATTTGAAAGATCACAACACAGTAAGGAGACAGAGTAATCCATTATGGAATGCGTGGACAAAAACAAAAGCTCCTTGTGTTCCCCTATTATGTAGCTCAGTGGTCCACCCTGAAGGGGCTTTCCAATGTCCAACAATCTCTCTTACAGTGAACTAATGGGCGCGGGCAAGGCAGGTGAAAAGTTCTACAAATTTACAGCTGTAGCCCAATCGGATTATAGCCTTTACCAATATCTGTAAACATACCAGGCACCTTTGAATTGATAAAGAACTATAGTTTACCCCCAAAAAATGTATTCAGTGTTATCTCTTCCTGGAGAAAATATTTGACTCAATTCAGTGACTTAATATTCTGTCTAGTACAAGCTTGTGTGATTACTTGATTAAAGTAATTATTGTATTAAGTTACACAATATGACCTATTTTGACCTATTTCAGTTTGTTAGTGGACTGAAATACTGGTTTATCTCCCTCTATCTCCATGACGTTTCTGCAAGGTCACGACCTCACATGAAAATAAGAAGACAAATGTTATGGAATGATTTTGTACACAAAGATATTGTCATGGGTCAATCTCACCCAAGGACTTTGATACGAAGCTAAAATAGCCAAAACAAAGTGTCTTCCGTGACGTCTCTGATGCGTTCAGTGGTAACTGAATCTTTCTGGGTTTTCGGCTGTGATCGCATGTTAGAGTCAGCTGACCCTCGCCTATTCACCGCCTGCATCCGCAGCTCCGGCGGGCGTTCTGCAATACCCCGGACTCTGCTGGGCGAGTGTTGGCAGCGACGGCAGACCTTGCCGCGCGCGTAGATCCCCAACGTCACGCTGTTGTTTACACTTGCGTCCTCCGACGGAGGAAAGTGCAACCGCGCCATAACACCCGATAGCGGGGAAATCGCAGCGAAAGCACAATGCAATCCTGTTCCTGTAGCCACGGCGGGTGCAACTGCACTTTCTGAAAGCAATTTACTTGCAGACGAATATATAACCATAAAAACATTTAAAAAAAAACAAATGCATCGCCAGCTAAGCATCGCCCTGATGTTCGACAACTATATTAACTTAAAGTTGTACATCAATATATCTCTGTAACAATTCCACTGACCAATGCATGTGCATTGTCTTTGGTGAAGAAGTGATTCTGAATGGATGACCTCTACTTTCAGAGTAGAGCAGTGCCGTTCTAACCCACGTGTCTAAGAAAAGACTTGAAATGTAATTTCTGCCTTCTGTTCTTTGTTGTTTATGAAGAGTTGAATAAATCTTTATCATCCCTATGGGCGACTTGTTTTGCGAATGTCAATACGTGACATTTAAAATGAAATGTCATTAAATGTCACAAAACATTCAAATCACAACGACAACATATAGTACACGAACATGAAGAGATGAATAGGTAAATAATCATACGCCAATATAATAAATACATACATGAGGTTAAAAGCTACTATCTCCTAAAGGGGAGAAGACTGACACTTCATAAATGCGTCACATATGGTGTGGGGGGTGAGTTGGTCTTTGTGTGTGTGTGTGTGTGTGTGTGTGTGTCTGTGTACCAGCCTGTGTGTGTGTGTGTGTGTATTAGCATCAAGGTGTCTCAAGGACTCAGTGCAATCTCTGGTCAGAATCGAGTATTTTCCTTTCAAAATGAGACGTCCACCATCGCAAACATGTGACGTCTGCTCCTCACGAGATCAACTGACTGCCGTTTACGCAACGGAGAGAAGGACGAACGGAGAGCGGAGAGCAAAAACAGGAAGATAAAAAGGAAAGCCATGAGATCCATGTGATGTGTTTTAAATACCAGAACAACTGCTTCCCTCTCTCTCCTCTGGGCCTGGGACGCACAACAGTTGATCTTTTGATTCCACCAGTAAATTGAGAGAGTAGAGTCTGAAACGGTGGAACTACAACTTAGCGCTCGCAAATCTCCGGACAGCTAGGGCTTTGTGATCTGGAGTTGCAGGGGGATAGGGGGAATTCAGAGATGGGTTAACCGTCATTTAAGTTTGACGTCAGAAGAGAGTCCAACAGATTGGTATCTGGCAATTGTTTATCTCTGCTGTGACTGGGCTGCACACTGCGCAGAGAGAGAGAGAGAGAGAGAGAGAGAGAGAGAGAGAGGGAAATAGATAGAGAGACATCTGGCTTAGCAAGGAGAGCAATTCCGCTGTGGCTGGTCCACTTTGGTCAAATCAAATCAAAAGGTGATTGATTAATTTGATTTGACAACCCCTCCCAACAAGGACTGAGGGTATTGGAAAAAACAAGGTCATTGTTTGTTGCTTGACTATTTTTGGTCAAAATATGTTGCATAGTGAGAAAACAGAAATAGCTTTACTATATCTGACAAAACCAGGCACAGAAGGATATATAATTCTTTAAGAGCCGTTTTCACTTTTTTCAATTGGTGTTCATCTCATTTTGAAACATAATTCTAAGTCTAATAGTTAAAAGTTTACTACTTAACCTTATATTCATCTTACTGTTTACTTGGCATTTGACCAGCCCACAATCCTCAGCCATGTCAGGCACATATTTTCTTTTATGAATTACTGACATGAAAAGTATACCAACAGTTCAATGGCGGGGCGGCAGGGCTCAGTAGGTAGCGCGGGTCGTCTAGGTAATCGGAAGAATCCCCGGCTCCTCCAGAGAGCGTGCCGAACTGTCCTTGAGCAAGACACTGAACCCCTAACCGCTCCTGGTGAGCAGGTTGTGCACCTTGCAGGGCAGCCTCTGCCATCAGTGTATGAATGTGTGTGAACGGGTGAATGTGAGGCAGGTATTGTAAAGCGCTTTGAGTGGTCGGTAGACTAGAAAAGTGCTATATAAATATCCATTTACCTTTAAAACCTACAGGATCCATTCTGAAAAAGCTCTTTTCGTCGACCAAGGCATTAAATGATTTACTATCCTTTAGAAAGGTATCAGGTAAGGTATCTTCACCACAAGATGCCTTACTGACATTCCAGACCTTTAATTATGTTGAACGCTTTGCTGAGCAATAAACTAATCTCATCTCAAATAATTTCATTAAAGATAAATATTTCTTTAATTTTTTGTTTGGATTAATCTTTTCATACTGTTCATATTTTTTGTCGTAATATATTCTACTGCTGTTTCTTTGCACACCGTCAATATATGTCATAAATAGACAGATATTTTTATTTTTAATTGATATATAATAATAATATAATGTTCTACTGTGATTGTTTAATATCACCCATTAGCTCTGTTCTCATTTATATCCTATTTTTTCTAATTTGCTATATCCTATTATTCACTGCTGCAATGACCTAATTTCTCCACAGGGATCAAATTTCATCTAATCTAATCCAGAGCTATTTACAGTGTGCAAATTCTTGGGGTTGCAGTGTCTGTCTCAAGTGTACTTCAACGAGGCTGAAGCCTGTCCAGAAGTCTAGATTAAGTTCAGGGCATTTTCCTACGGGAATATGAGAGATATTAGAGAATAGAGATGCTGCAGGGGAGGAGAAAAGTCCGGCTTGTTTTGAACTGGAACAGCTTGTTGTTGTAATTCCCCTTCGCTACCAGAAGGAACATTGCACAATGCCATATTCCCAACTGCTGTAGTGTATCAGTTAAACATTGAAAGGATGTGATTCGGGGCATCAATCAACAGGAGCATACCTGCTCCATAAACCTTTCCTTGATAAATAAATACAGAAAAACCCATTGGTGTTAGAAACCAGAGAACCAAGTGCAAATTCGGTGGTCTGGAACAGAGCCAAAGACCAGCATGGAATGAGGTTGCACTGAGCGGTTCCCAGTGTGGGACTTTGTAACCGATTTTTGATTAAAAGGAGCATGCAGGCTCAGTCAACCTCTCCATGGATAAATATAGATATCTAATAATAAAGATAATATAATAAAGATAAATTACAAGTATTTATCTGGTGGACAACTTTATGGAGCTTAATTTAGGGACCTAAATTAAGTTGAAACTGCATGTGCACTCAAGAGAAATCTCCTCTGGTTGCTCTCAAACTATGTTTTTAATCCTTTTCTAGGCTGTTGGGAATCGTATTGGAATCCCTTTGGCATCTCTCTTTTCATGGGCCCTACTGAGTCTGTAACTGGCCTGGATGCAGGGATATGTCTTCTTTCGTATGTTTTAAACGGACAGTGGTTTGAGCCAGAAGTTGTTACATGAGGCAGCAACGCATGTCTAACAGTCATAAGACTAGTGGTTTATTACTGTAGTGCTGTGTGTGCGTGTGTGTGTGTGTGTGTGTGTGTGTGTGTGTGGGAGGGAGAGAGAGAGAGAGAGAGAGATGAGAATTAGGTAATTGATTTTGTGTGTGTGAGTGCGTGCGAGAGTAGGCCGACCAATGGCAGTTGCATAATATATTTTTTCGTGTGTGTGTGTGTGTGGGGGGGGGATTAGTTAATTGGTTTTGTGGGAGACTGGCAGAAGTGTTGTCTGTCTGTCAGTTGGAAGCTGAAGATTCAGTGATTGAAAACGTTGGGTGATTAAACAATGTTATTTTGCCTACTGGAAGGCTTCTGTCCTTCCTGGACCGAGCTCAGTGGCTCGCCACTTGAGTGTGATTAACATAACTCTCAGAATTAAATCAAATGAAAATGTCATCTACTGGGAACTTGCTTCAAGAACGCCTTAAAGGCCGACTAATGGCAGTTTTGAATTTGATAATATAATAAAATGACCAACACAAACATTGTAGACAAAAACAAGATGAGAGCCATCTTGATGCAGAATGTGAGGAAGGCAGATGGCTCTTATATATATATATATATATATATATACAGTATATATATATATATATAGCCTCAATGCACGAATGAACATTCAGGTGAAAGCTGTCAATAAAGTCACAGGTGAGCCGACAGCTCAGGGAAAATGGCGACTAAATTCTTGTGTGTTGGAGAGAATTGGAGAGAACGCGTTGCCATGGCGGCTCTCAGAGGGACTGACCGAGGCGTCTGTTTTTCACAGAGGAGGTTACCGTGACGACCAGGCCTCACATCCATCACTGTCGGTCTCCCAACATGGAGGACTTTACCTGCTGGTGGCAGCCCCTCCGGAACGCGTCGGACGTGGAGGACGTCTCCTACGTCCTCACCTACTCCAAAGAGTACGTACTCCGCTGCTCTCTCACACGGGACGCGTCGCCTCTGTCACTCACTCACGTCGCGCAGGCGCCAGGATGCGTGTGTCACATCAGAAAAAACGTCAACATCAATCTCCGTGAGCCCTTTACAATGTACATTTTGCGTCTCACGCATGCTGCTCGCGCTCTTCCAGTGTGTACTTCCTGTGTACAAAAGCACAACAGTAGAATTAGCGTAAAATTCACAAGCGTTTAATTTACAACTACAATAGTACAATAGTAAGGACTTTAAGGATCTTAAAAAGGATGTGTCGACACACAAACGTATGTCTAGTTTGTGAGAGCACATGTTTGGGTTCATTTTCAGCACAACATATTAGAATAACAACAGATGTTTGAAACGGAACATGTTCTAAATATTTGTTGTGTTGAAAGGTAACATATAACGACAACATATCTGTTGGTCCCCAATCAAAATTACTTTCAGTATACCAAGTGTTGATTTGCACAGATTTGTGAAAGTTTAGGATTTTTTAAAGGAAATGAATCTCGTGACAGCTTTAAACTGTATGTCAAAATACACAGTTGTGCTCCACTTGTTACCGACACTGCAAATGTAAGCAAAAACCTTATTCATATTTCAGTCAGTCAATTTTAAAAAGGAAGAAATATCTTCAATCCAACAGATCACGACATAAGCAAAACCAGCATTGGTTCAACATGTAGCACTGTTTTATCTTTCTTGAAATGCCAGATGGGGTTTCATCACATCAGGATATAATGCAGGTAAATTATCGACCGCAAAAATTATTACTAAAGTGACTTTGAAATGCTTCCGTGCCATTGTCATAACTTCCTGGCCCTCAGTATGTTGTCACGTTGTGCTGGGCAAACCCCACTCATCTGGCTCTGACGCAGGAAAATGCAAATCCTTGAAATATTTGCAAATTCTGTTTGACCCGGGTCAGGTTCAAACACAAACACTCTCAAACATAAACTCTCTCAATATGAAATGGCTAACAATACATACAGTACAAGCTAGCAAAACGTGTTAACATTGAAGAATGGTTTTCTATATTCTACAGCCATGTATTTATTTTATATTTGCAGTAGGGGGCCCAAGAAGGAGTGTCCAAACTATGTGGCGGGAGGCCCCAACAGCTGCCACTTCGACAGAAGTCATACATCGATATGGAAGGTGTACTGTATGAATGTGACCGCCGTCACCGCCCGCAGGAACTACACTTCCCAGGAGCACTGCCTGGACGTGGCGGAGATCGGTAAGCAGGGCTGAGAACGGAGCGTACTTTTTACACCCTTTACGTTTTAGTCGTTTAGGTGTTGCTCGCCGTCCACCGTGACGTAAAATGAGTGAGCAGGCGAGGATTCAGTGTACACTTTAATAGGACACCAGGGCTGCATTCAGTTCAGGTAAAGGTGTCCTCTCAGTTCTAGGGTAGAATCCCCAAACTAACTAGATTAACTGAGGGCAAGGCTGCTGCAGAATTTGGCAGAATATATTTTTACTTAAACTTCAGTGGCAGTCCACTGCACCTCCTCTGGGAAGCATGGCATGTTGGGCCCGCAGACGACCGCGGCGAGACGCAGGTAATTTGCGCTCCATGTGACTAAAGTAATAACCGTCCCTTCTCAGATTTCAGACCAGCAGTCAGGGGTCATGTGTCCTGTCTTAGCAGCGCAGGGAATCGTCCCCCTTGAAGTGGGCCGACTGCACATTAGTAGTTAAACAGACGTGATGTGTAACTGACAATTGAGGATAAGTTCACCTCCCAGTCACTGCTCAGTCATTGGAAGCCGCTCTGGATAGGATTTAAAGCTACATGTCAGTTTCTAATGCAGGAAAAACACTTTTTGACCATTCAACCATAAATATGGCTGTACAATATGTTCACACATGCAGTTTATATTTGCCTGTGGCCACACAACAAAATCAACAAATTGAAACAATTGTTTTAGCTTTAACTTGTAACGTTTTTTGTGACTGTTATCTTAAAGAAATTGAATTTTAATACAGCACTGTGATTACCAAGAGGCAAATTGAGTCAGTCAGTCAGTCCCGGGTGAGACGCTCCTCTAGGCTATACCCGTATTAAAAACAAACACAAGATAAGAAAGCAATTGACATACCGAAGTTAAGAAAAAGAATCACAGAAAATGCATTCATATTAAAGTGATGTATAAAGGGTTGCCAGATATTCTAGAACCTGTCCTCATCCCCCTAGAGCAGGGGTGGGCAATCCAGGTGATTTCACTGATTGGCACCTTTGACAAGAGAGGAGGGGCTAATCAGTGAAATCACCTGGTGTAGTGTTTGGTTGGAATGAAAACCTGCAGCCTCTTGGCCTCTATGGCACATGGTTGTCCACCCCTGCCCTTGGGGGGGAAATTCATCTTTTCTCATTGAAGGTACTACATCACAATCTACTGCCACAATCCTCTTCTCAAAGCTATATGTCAAAGCTTTTTGGCCTCTTTGGGAACCTTTTACTCTCAACTTGCCCTTAACTGTTGTAAAATAAACATTTAAAATGTTTAAAATAACCTTTTTGTTTACCCAGAAATACAAATTAATTTTTTGTTTATTTTGGTTTTCTAAACAGAGAGCTCAGATAAGTTTCAGTGTATCTTTTTATAAAGACAGTAAATGTTCCATTTTGTGTGTGTGTCCGTGTGTGTGTGTGTGTGTCTGCTCCCCACAGTGCAGACAGAGGCACCGGTCAACCTGACCTACACGTTGACTGCTGCGGGCGGGTATGAGCTGGTCCACGACGTGCTCCTCTCGTGGACCTACCCCGTGCCCGCTGACCTTCAGTTTGGATGGATCACGCTGGTCTACGAGCTGCAGTACAGACGTGTCACGGAACCCAACAACTGGAAGGTACTGAAAGCACTGTATATGTAGATGAGATTAGATTAGATTAGATTTGTTTATTGTCTGTTAAATTAATCTTGCATGAAAGCATAGTAATGTGACAGACTAACTAAATAAATAATAAATGAACAGACAGTAACATTGACGAACAAACATGAACAATGACAGTAAGAACATAAAACAGATTAAAATAAATTAAAATCTAAATAATGTATATGGATATAGAAGGATATAAATAGAATGTGAGTTTGTGTGTGTGTGTGTGTGTGTGTGTGTCTTTGTACATACGTACAGTATGTATATTTTTATGTAGGCCTATGTATGCATGGCATATAGATAGACAGATAATTCAATTGAGACAATGACATGTAACACTCAAAATGGCATCATATATATCTCTTTTGGCTGGACCGCAACAGCAGGGCCAGCTCTATAAACACGAATGTCTGCCTTACTGACTGACTCACTGACTGAGTGATGAAGTTACACCATTGGTCGGCTGAGTGTTGGAGTTTCCCCATTGGCCGATGTATCCGCTTCAAATTAAAAGCCCTCTAGCGACAAGGCTTTTGGCCACAATTTTGCACGTTGACCATACACAGTCCAGCCGTATACCTAGTCTTGTTTAGATATATTATGAACAAACTAAAAAACTATAACTATGTGATTGACTCACTAATTGCTCATGTACCGTACCCATAGTAGGCCCAGTATGGGTACAGAACGGTTCTTGTGCAAATGGAAAACCTCTACGTTATGTGTTTTGTCCACAGGTTAAACAGCCGCTGCGTGAGTCCCATGTGGAGCTGCTCGGACTTCCCGCGGGGGAGTATGTGTTCCGGGTTCGCTGCAGGTCGCACAACTACGGCCTGTGGAGCAAGTGGAGCTCCGCGCTCCACGTGAACATCCCCGCCAGGCTGCCGGCAGGTAAACAGTGTGGGGCGGTTACCATGACGATGATGGTGATGATGACGGTTATTATTATTATTTTGTAGTAGTTTTTACTAATAGCAGTAGTAGTGCTGGGCGTGTGGTGGAGGGTTGCACATGGTGGTAAAATAAAAAAAATTCTAAGGCCACGTCCACACGTCTTGGAGAAAACGATCTCCGTCCACACAAGCATGGGGGTATAGTGGAAGAGTTTAATTTCACTATTTAATTCACTAGATAATATCCAGGACCCACTTTGAGAACCACTGCATTAGGGCACACTGATGCCTGACATACCACAGGAAGAGTATAAATAAACATTATAATCGCTCCCATCCAGGTAAACTGCTGGTCTTCATTCTGGTGACGGGAGTCGGCGTTGTGGCTCTGCTGGCCATCGCCTTTGGAATCATCCCACAGAGCAAGAGGTCAGAAACTCTCTTCTGTCACCTCGCTTGCCCTTGAAAACGTACATCTTACGAGGAGTTTAGCAGAGTCAGTGAAGAGGTAGTCATGCTGTTGCTGCTTTGTGAAGCGTTCGCACAATTCTGCTTTTATATGGAAATATATCTGCTTCAAACGCGTTTTGTCCAAATTATAAAGGAAGTTTCCATTTTCCATAGCTGCTAGCTTAGCGTCGCCACTATCGACAAACAATACAACTCTGAAACGCTTACTAGAAACTCCCACAATACAACCAATGTTCTCCCAAACCGATTCTTTATAATCAGAGTTGTTGTCATTCACATTCACCGTCAGGCATGAAACTCATACCAAACAAATAGCATGAAACTCTGCCCTGTGATTGGTCAACTCCCTTCATATGTCAACTTCACATGGGCTCCTGTAACAAGAATTTTACATCTGCTTTAAGGCTGCCCTCCATTATATAAGTAAAGTACAAATAGTATGTTTAAAATAAGTAAAAACAGCGGTGGTAAATTAAAAAAAAAAGAGAATCGGAGCGTCTATTGATCCAGAGGCACATCGTCGGCGATGCATTCCAAAATGTCAGTTACATAATTAAAAGCTTGCTTTTAACACTTGTCTGGAACCTTTGGGGAGGAAATGAATGTCAATCATTTGCAACACAGGCATTGCATAACCGCCTGACAATGATGTTGAAAATGGCATCCCACTTTCAATAAGTATCTTCCTGAACCTGCGTGAAAAGAACATCCAGTATCATTCATGTACAGAAAGTAATGGTCAAATGTTTCAGTTTCTGACAGTGTTCCTCGCAGGGTGTATCCAGGGCTGAACTAGACTAGACAGGTGTTGCACGCAGGCTTAAATGCTGGTTTCTCCTCGCTGTTCTCTTGCCAGAACATGACCTTGTCCATATTTCAATGGAAGCATCGGTATTGTGTGTGTGTTTTCATGTGTGCTCTTTCAGAGTTAATTTCTTAATGTTTTTTTGGGGGGGCTTTCAGGATAAAAGCGTATTTCTTACCACCTATTCCCAAGCCTCGGATAACAGGCATCGACCCATTTCTTCTGAAGGTTGGAACAAACTCACACATACAAAACATGTTTTCAGACACTTAATGACCCTTCTTTTACCGTGTATCTTATTCTCTCCTGTTATTCTCTGTCTCCCACCTGCTATTTTGCCTTCAACCCTCCTCCCTTCCTTGTCTCCTACATCTTTCCTTCCTTGTCTCCTACCTCCTTCCCTCTACATCTCTCTCTCTCCTCCTTCTCTCCCCACCTCTCTCTGTCATCTGTCCCTGTCCCTTTGTCCTC
>OMKK01042559.1:19851-34400 GCA_900302305.1 Polymixia japonica | reverse complement strand
GCGGGAGGTGGTGGGGTTTGCAAGTATGTTGAACTGTTAAACTTCATACCTTGTTTGTAATAAGATTGAAAAAACAATAAAAAGACCATTGATCAAAAAAAAAATCTCTTCCTCTCTTCCAGGTACAGATCACCAATACTTAGAACCTCATAGTCTTGTGGATGCACCTTGCACTGCTGCCAACTCAAGCATGTGTTCATGGGTCACAATCCAGCATCAGCAGGTGTTTATTAATAACTGTTGTCAAAACTGTTGCCAACGTTAAATGGAAACAAAATGCACTATTCATTTATTTGACAGTAATTCTCCTTCAATTTCGAATCTTTTTTTTTAATCCAAACTCTATCCTGTAGGAGCAGGGACATGCAAGTTTGCAGATTCCAGTTGGTGATGGGTCTTTGGTGATACCTGTATGTACTGGAACCCTTCTAGTCACAATGATGTGCTGTGTGGCTCTTTCAAAAAACATCTGGAAACATGGGATTTTTTAAACAGCAAGTTACAATTGATCTTGTTTCTAACTAAGCACTGTAATGGACATTAACATACAGCATCATAGGTTATGATGTTTTCCAAGGAAAAGGGATCAATTTTGAATTGCAGAATTTAACATTGTACCAGTTGTAGATACAATTATTGTAAAAAAAAACAAAAAACAATTTATAATAAATAAAATGTGATACATTATTGATCTGTGTGGGAATTTCTTTTTTTTAAGCGCAGGGTCACATACAGAACAGCGCCCATGGAGCATATTGATTCAGTGTCTTGCTCAAAGACACTTCACCAGGGCAGATGCTTGCCGAAACTGGGTTTGAACCAGGGTCCTTATCTGACTCACTAAGCACTGAACTCCCTCCACATACTGTATTATACACTACTAGGTAATATACAATTACCGCTCAACTAGTCTAATGCTTCTCAAAGTGTTAATAATAATAATAATACATTTTATTTATAAATGCACTTTACTTTGACTAAACAAACTCAAAGTGCTACAGGACATGTGAAAAGAGGAAAAACAAAAAGAAACATATACATGTGCAATAAATGAAACCTACAGTTCACCTGCATGCTGCCAGATACAATATTTGAACTACATTACCTAGAATGCTTTTCGAACCTATTCGACTTGTAAATTCTTTGTTCTGACGTTTCTACTTGCTTTTCATTTTTGTATTCCCCTCCGCCAAAAATGGTGATACACATTTTATCATGAGCATCCATCTGTAGCTGACGGAGTGTAATTTGCGGTGCAGACGGTAGGCTACAGCCTCCATACATTTGATCCAGTTGTTGGGTACACGCTAGGGCTGGGTCGGTAGTTCCGCTTCCCCTTCGCCATAGCGGAATTATCCAAGGGCCGAAAAGACAGAAGAAAAGTTGCATTGTAAATAGTTGAAAACACATTTCTACTAAGTTATTTGTACACGCCGAAGACCATCTCAAGGCCCCCGCAACTCACGGCGAAGACGTGTACGGATTTACAAACGTGATCAAAGCGTCGGGAAACTAGGAGTGTAACGTTTAGTTGTGCTCAAGTTGAACTGGAGTCTCCGGTGAGTTGTGCGTTATACGTCGTCTACGTTAGCCTGCGAAATAAAGCGCATTTCTGCCGATAGCTACTTGGCACCTTCAGCGGTGTTGTTTGAGACACCCCTCCGCAAACTTAATTTATTAGGAAACCCAACCTTTGGGTGTCGGACTGATTAGCTGTAACGCTGATCTCGCAGGTTTACAGGCTAACATTAGTGTAGCCTGTCATGCTAACGTTAGCATAAAGCACACTTGTTGGTCAAGTAACGCTAACGTTAGCTTGTTAGCCGCAGTGGATTGTTGTTCGTAGATCATGACTCGAATTGTATTTTTTTTTTATATATGCGTTACAAGAGAAACATTAGTAGTGTCAGCTGCTCATCTCACCGTCAGCTGCACTGCAAGGAAAGTTTCTTTAGTATTTGACTTTGTCTTCGCCTGTTTGTATCTCAGGTGCAGGATAGGACACATAGCAGAAGAAACTTATTAGCTGGCAAATTTAGTTAGAATTTTGAAGCCTCTAACAATGGAAATGCCAGAAAAAGTGCCACATTTGTGTTAAGACATATTTTGTGTTTGTGCCAGACGCTCCATTGCATCTTGTCGGGGATGGTGAATTGTGTATAAAGTGGTTGTACTTGAAATATTAAAGATCAATATTAAATAGTGTAAACAAACTCAAAATTTTCCTCAATATTGAAATGCTGAAAGTGTGCCATAGATTAAATAACTCCACAATAAGGACCTCTTTGTGGTCTGAAATCAAAATGATGCATTCACTTTTTTTGATGTTTTATAACAAAAACAAACTGTGGTGTCACTATAACATGCTCTTTAATGTTATTGATCTGACTTATGTATTATGTTCACTAATATTGGTCTCATTGTCTTACAGATATCACTTGGTGCTTCCATTATATTCTGATCTCCACTGCTCTCAACCTCTGTACAACCTCCTGTAGTGCACAGCCACAATTCTTGTCTCTCGCTGATGTGAGCACTGTCTCCCACTGTGCTGCCCTGCCTTTGTACCCTCTGAGGCTCACAACAACCCATAGCCATGTGCGATAACGGTGACCCTGAGGACAAACCCCCTGCACCTCCAGTCAGGATGAGCAGTACCATCTTCAGCACTGGCTCTGGAAAGGACTCCCTCTCAGCCAACCACAGCTCCAAACCCCTGCCTTCTGTCCCAGAGGAGAGGAAGCCACGCAACAAGATCATCTCGATCTTCTCCGGAGCTGAAAAAGGTTAGACTAGTTTAGCGCAAGGATGAGCCAATGAGAATAATTGAAGATTATTCTTTTAAGTAGAATAATCCACAATGTTTTTATCCCCGATTCCTGGTTTTTGTAATTAGTCTTATCGCTGTTGAATAATTGCATGAGAAAACGCAATAATATTTTGATTACTTTCAGGTGGTAGAAAGAAAGATCGGGACAAAGAACGACCAGAGATCTCGCCACCGTCCGATTTTGAGCACACTATCCATGTTGGGTTTGATGCTGTTACTGGAGAGTTCACTGTAAGTTTTCACTCATTTGTAGTCCTTTTTTTTCTAACATGATTGACATCACATAAAAAGTAATACAACAATTAGTTGGTCCAAATCATTCTAACCTTTGAATCTCCATCTTCTTTGTTCTCCTCTTGTGCACAGGGTATGCCAGAGCAGTGGGCTCGACTCCTCCAGACCTCAAACATCACCAAGTCAGAGCAGAAGAAAAACCCACAGGCTGTTCTTGATGTTCTTAAGTTCTATGACTCTACAGGCAATGGCCGTCAGAAGTACCTCAGCTTCTCATCTTCTGGTGAGGCTATATGTAATTGTGACTTTTTGCATACCTACAATGCATTATAAATGTTTAGCAGGTTTATCATCCAGTCAGGGGGGTGGTCTTGCTAGGTTGCTAGGCTATCAAAAAAAAAGGTTAGACGTATACTAATAAGTAAAAAGTAATTGTTGTTGTCAGGCAAAACAAATATAACTGTCAGATACTTTCAATATCATTACTTTGCACATCAGATACAAGTGGAAAAGAGGAAGATTCGTGTTAAGAGAGGTGTTTACGTGCCTTCAAGTTGACAAATGTACTTTATTTTCACTTCAATTCATTTTCTAGAAGTAACAGCCAGAAACATATTTTCTCATATTACTTTCGTCTCAGTTAATTTTCTCATGAAGAAAAACTTGCTCAACAAATACATTAATACGATGACTCTTTGATGAGGACAGAACACATTTGGGTCCTGTTATAAAACCTGTTAATGGTTTAATTGCTAAAATAGTGCAGTAATGTAGTAGAGGGTTATATTTGATACCCTGTCTCCCTTTCTTTTTTATCTTTAGAAAAAGATGCATTCACTCCAGGGCCTCAGTCTGTAAGTATTGATACAGGATTGTTGGCTTATAATAATTTTATGTTGAACGTATCTTGCTTTTCTTTATTATTTTGACTTATAAAAAATAACTTTTTCTATCACTCTGAATAAGCCTGTCAAAAAAGGCACTGAACCCTCGTCGCCCAATATCAAGGATATTGATGATGACGACGATGAGGCACCCCCTCCCATCGTGGCACCACGACCAGAACACACTAAGAGTGTAAGTAACCTGTCACAAGTAGCCTGCTAAACATGTTGATCATCTTTGACATTCACTCTTAAGAATAGCTTATATCTTTTCTTTGGAAATGGGGGATGTATTTTATGCTAATTTATTTGGTTGTGGTTATTGTTTCTGTGTTTTCTGTAGGTGTATACTCGCTCTGTTATTGACCCCCTCCCCACTCCAGTCACGTGTCCAGACGGGGACGCTGCCTCCAGGGCTGTGGACAGACAGAAGAAGAAGGGCAAGATGTCAGATGAGGAGATCATGGACAAACTGAGTAAATCTCATCAATATCATTAACCAAATGACAATGTTGCAACAGTGTGACAACTCTAAGCTCTCTTATCAGCCTAAGTCACCATTTCCCTGACATGTATGATTGTATCATGGCTCACAGGAACCATAGTCAGCATTGGAGATCCCAAAAAGAAGTACACCAGATATGAGAAAATTGGCCAGGGGTAAGTGCTGATTCATCAGTTTTTTGCTCGATGTGTATGTGTCTGGCAGAGATGTATTTATGTGGTATGCCGTTATGACAGCATAGTGCGGCCAGGAGTCAGATGTATTTGCCTTATGTGCAGTATTGCCTCATGCTGTGTTAATGTGTGTGCATGGTGGGGGCTATGACCTCACCCCCAAAATTTAGTTGGCTCGTTTATTTGTGAAATGTATAGACATCTGCCTGCAAATTAACAGTTAAATATTATAATCACTATATTGCAAACTCTATCAATAGTGTAGGCAAAATATGCTGCCGATCTGCAGGGGACTAGTTGCCACCCTGAAACTATTCTCTGATTTAAACTAACAAAAACTTACAAAGGCATTCCAGGGGGTAATTCACCTAATTTGCTGTTCCAATCCATTTGCTACCATTAGATAATGGCAGGTATTCATTCTGAATATGTAATATAGTATCTGAAGGGATCAGATTTTCCTTATATTCTAGCCTGAATTTGTACAGCAGAATATGTCATTTGTCTGTGTTATTATGGTCCAGTGGTGCGCTTGGCATCAGATTCCATCTGTTACTTATGCAAAGCATCTTATTCAAAACTTTAGTTTAGTTTATTTTCATATACTGTATATATATATCAGGGTTTTTCCTGGCTCAAAATTAGGCGGAGGCGGTACGATCATGAGGAAGAAGAAGAGTAGTTTGCAAATCTTTTGTGTTATACAATGTAAATATACTCCAAGCTGGATTCTTGGCTGACTGCCTTCAATCTAAACAACTGCTGATATCAGCTTAAACCATTATTAAACTGTGTTAACTCACCTTTCTAATAATCGGATGATGTCTGCACTGTTTCACCTGCCCTCATGATTCTCCTCCTCGCGAACTCGCCTTGTACATGATCTATTTATAAAACGGTTGTGTTTACCGACCCTGTACCCGGCTCCTTGCGGCCCAACAACCAGCCCGGCCCACCAGGAATCTTCCCGTTTCTCCCGATTAGCCACTCCACGTCTGACTTAGTGTCATTAAATCTCAATAACAATTTCCTCCACAATCGAGGGATAAAACATAGGGACAGCACAGTGCCGTGGGCATATAGACTCACTTGTGTTTTATTTGATTTGTATTGGTTAACTTGATCACTTAACTTTCTCTTCACTTTGTTTCATCATCAAACTTTTGTCGGGTTGGTTAGAATAATTTTAAACAGAAAAGTAACAGCCTTTGCTTGTGTGTACGCGTACATGTCTGTGCGTGCTTGCTTGCGTGTGTGTATGTAAATGTGGATGTATGCAAGTGCATTGCTTATCTTTCACATCACTCTTTTCACAGGGCCTCAGGAACAGTATTCACAGCCATAGATGTTGCCACAGGACAGGAGGTAAAGGATGACTGACTAATGTGATGTTATGTGTAGAGCCATTGTAGTAGAGTTAGTAGCATAAATACTTAATCCTGGAGGGAAATGTGATTGTCACGGCAGCAACAAACTCGGTACATAACAAACAACATCTCTCTCTCTCTCTCCCTCATATGCTGCCGTTTCATAGGTTGCCATTAAACAGATCAACCTACAAAAG
This sequence comes from Polymixia japonica, assembly GCA_900302305.1. Taxonomy (NCBI): domain Eukaryota; kingdom Metazoa; phylum Chordata; class Actinopteri; order Polymixiiformes; family Polymixiidae; genus Polymixia; species Polymixia japonica. The sequence continues at coordinate 28,210 of OMKK01042559.1, read as the reverse complement.
CAACCGAAGAAGGAATTGATCATTAATGAGATTCTAGTGATGAAGGAGTTGAAGAATCCCAATATTGTCAACTTCTTAGACAGGTAACAATGAAAACACACTGGCAGCTTAACTATCTGTTTAAAAATAGGGCAGCTGGACGTCTGGCTGTGCTGCATGTTTGACTGTGTGTGTGTGTGTGTGTGTTGCCTCGCCTCAGTTTCCTGATGGGTGAGGAGCTGTTTGTGGTGATGGAGTACCTGGCTGGCGGCTCATTGACAGACGTGGTGACGGAGACCTGTATGGACGAGGCCCAGATAGCTGCCGTCTGCAGAGAGGTATATTGTATACTGTACAACTTTAACCACTTTGTAAAGTCCCCACATAATAGGTTTTCCATCTGTTATTCATTCTGTACCTCCCTATCTCACCCATTTGCTGGCATTTGTTTCCATATATGTAGTGTTTACAAGCACTGGAGTTCCTGCATGCAAACCAGGTCATCCATAGAGACATCAAAAGCGACAACGTCTTACTGGGGATGGATGGCTCTGTCAAGCTTAGTAAGTCCTGCGGTGCTATTTTCACGAGCAAGCTGATACCTTTGAGCGCATCGCTGGCCCAGATTACTTCAGGCTGATTATTCCCTTCATTATAACTCTGTAACGGCTCTTATCTCTTCTCCATCTCTTCAATAGCCGATTTTGGGTTCTGTGCCCAGATCACCCCAGAGCAGAGCAAGCGCAGCACCATGGTAGGCACTCCTTATTGGATGGCTCCTGAGGTGGTGACCCGAAAGGCCTATGGGCCTAAAGTAGACATTTGGTCCCTGGGTATCATGGCTATTGAGATGGTTGAAGGAGAGCCTCCGTACCTGAATGAAAACCCACTACGAGTAAGTAAAGAGGACCTTCCCTCTTCTTGTTTTATTATCTTACAATATACCCACTGTTGCTTAAGTTTAAAGACACTTGAATTTTTGATTTGAGGACATAGCCCCAGAAAACAAAGAAGCAGTGATGGAATAGTGATTTTATTCAAACAGCCCTATGCGATTTTTGTATAATTTCAGCCTATAGTTGTTAAAATAGCGCTATTCAGCAATTACTGTTGTTGTTCAAGCACTTGTTCTTTGGGAACCTGCTGCAAGTGAGTTGTCAAAGTTGTTGTCTGAAAGGATTTCAGCTCTTCTTTCTCATTATTTCCCGTTCACCAGGCGCTATACCTGATTGCCACGAATGGCACCCCTGAACTTCAGAACCCAGAGAAGCTATCTCCCATCTTCAGAGACTTCCTCAACCGTTGCCTGGAAATGGATGTAGAAAAGAGAGGCGGGGGCAAAGAGCTACTGCAGGTGAAAAACCTTCCTTTTGTTGGCTTGACCTCTTTTTCAGTGTTGTGATATTAGCTCTTGTATCACCTTGATTGTTTGCATGTTGCGTTAACACCAATTTTCCCCTTTCCCCTCTCCTTACATTTGACCTCTTGGATTTGTCCTGTTTTTTCTTTTGCCCAGCATCCTTTCCTGAAGTTGGCAAAGCCCCTTTCCAGTCTCACACCTCTCATCTTGGCAGCCAAGGAGGCCATGAAGGGCAATCGTTAGTTGAACAAACAAGCTACCCTGCCTTCCCATGCTGTGCACACATCTGTGCCAACTTTTTAGGTTTTGTGCCAGACAATAGGCTGAGAGTGTCTACCCACTCTTGATGCAGCAGCCTCATAAGCCCTGACAAACCTCACTGTGAAGACCAAAAATATATAGCACAACCCCACCGCTGTCCATATGAACTCTATTTTCACTCAGAAGTCAGAAGACAAGTCAAACAAAAGTGCTTATTTTCAGAGTCAGGCTTAGTTATTTTGTACAACAAAACTTTTTGGTGACAAATTAGGGCTAGGCTTATATTTAACTTGGAATGAAGAAGACGCCTAGTTCTAGTTAAGGTTTTTTGTTTTTTAATCGACTGCCTTAAACAAATGCAAAATGTTGCCTAATGTATTGTTGATTGTGTCAGTGTTCCTCTTCCCATGATTTTTACTACCTTTGTAATTTACCTTTTTCAGCTTGTCAGTGTCTTAGTTATTTTGATACTTGAATTTCATATTTGTCCCCTTTATTGTTATATATTGGGTTTAATTCAGTGAAAACCTGTTATACCCACATTGACCCATGTTTTATGGACATTTCTCAAAGACATTTCAATACATTTCCATCATCTTAAACATTATGTACGGTGATCGTGATGATTACGTTGAAGGGCTGCAACACCTGACAAGCCTGTTGTACCAGTGTTTTCCCTGTATCATTAGCCTCTTGATAGCAGAGGTGCACCTTACAGGAATATTAAATGTTAGATTGACAGGGTTTATACTTTCTTCTCTATTGTTCTTATTAAACATGACTATTGTATGTTGAATTCTGTCCTTTGTGTTATTTTGGGCTGTAGCTAAACACGTGCTTTTCCTATGTGTATATTGTGTACTTTAAAACTAGTTGGAAAAAACTGGCCATATCATGCTGGTTAGCTGTCAAAGGCTGTAGGTAAAGGCATTGTATATTGACTGTTTCTTTATTTTCTGGACAACTAACAACCTTTTCTGCACATTCAAATAAATGCAGCTGTTCTTGCCTTCGTGACTGGGATGTGAAAATGATTGGTGTTTACTTTTAGTGATCCAACATTCAAGAATCATCAGTTCATGTGAACACAGACGGCAGGATGTTTTTTTTCTGGACCGTAGCAGAAGAACTGACCCAATGAGAGCAGAACAAATGATTGTTCACAAAATGCCATAGACATCTGTATGTCCAAACACAAAGTAGGTGTGTTTGAGATAGCAAACAACGCTCTCATTGCAGCCGATGTGGGCGAGAGCTTTATTTTGCTCCTTCCAGATCTTAGTGTGGTCTTGATACTATAGATCACAACATCTCAAAAGATGGCCAGAACTCCTGGGTTGGCACTGAGGATATTACAACTACTTCGTTCAGCTCTAATATTTCTCATAGAACTTTATCGGTTTAAATTTGAAGCTCATCGTCATCTTCCTTTACAATAAAGCCAGCAATAAAGAGTGTTTTCACATGGTAATTAAATCCATGTCATTTTATACTAACTGCACTATTTTCTAATAGAATTCTCATACCAAATCATGTATGTAGAAGTCAAGCTTATCTTGACATCTTACTGTATATCTAATCTTGTATTTTAACAGCAACCACCAACAGGTTGATATGGCCCAACCTTTTTTAACCACACGATGGCGATGTTCTCACTTTCATCGCTTTTGTTACGACCTAGGAACTAGCTGCCCCCTACCAGGAAGTAAAACACGAACAAGTAATAAGTAAAGTAAATCTAGTAAAACAAAAATAAGTGTAAGAAAGAGGAGCAGAGGCAAAGCCAGTTTTAATGTTTCGAGTGCACACGGGTAACTGATAAGGCAGCACACATTATTTTCAACAATGGCAGGACATTTGAAAGACAAGGAAGCCTATCAAAGATTGAACTATTTATACCAGGTAGGAAAGAAATAACGTTGCGATCGCTCACATGATGGTATTAGCAATGAACACACAGCTGTTATGACATCTTCTCTCTCTGCAGGCTGCACATTGTGTTTTGTCTCAGAACCCGGAGAATGTGGAACTGGCTCGTTTCTACTGTTTTACCCAGAAGACTATTGCAAAACGTTTAGTTCTAAGACAGTAAGCTCATTTAATTAACTAGAAGCATTTATTGATCTACATATTAAAAATATGTTGTTAGTGTTATTATGAGACAGATTACCTGGCATTTGGCTCAATAGTAGGCTTACAGGTTGCCCAGTAGTTGCACATAAAACTAGTTATTGAGAAATTGTTTCTTTTATTTTTTTATAATTCACATTTGATATTTTCATTGGCTACCTATTGGATGAAGAATTTATAGGCGTTATAGCTGTTGGGATGGGTGATGTCTCAATCCCTTGAGTATAAATTGCTTTTGATATCATCATATTGCAGAGACCCGTCAGTGAAGAGAACATTATGCAAAAAGTGCTGCTCGTTGCTTGTCCCTGGTGTAACTGCTACATCAAGACAGAGGAGTAAGTCAGCCTGCCCACGCAACTTAGGCTGGTTCATTACTGCCTTCATTTCTACTTGACTTGTAGAATCATGATAAACACACACAAAAGAAACAAAAACAGATTTTGTAATGTCTGTTGAGATGTCTAACTTTCTTTGTTTCTGTTGGCACAAAGGAAAAAAAAACAAGACTCGCTTCACGGTGTTGAGGTGCCTCAGCTGCAGGCAGACTAAGACGTTGTTGAATAATCCAGAACATTGTCTCTGGGTAGACCGGCCTGAGGCCCAGCTGGAGCAAAAGATGCAATCAGGTGGAAAACCTAAATATGGGCAAACCTATATACACCAACTTCGCTGTAATTCCTCTAGACAGGTTTCACTTTCATGAATATGTGCTGAGCCAAGCAATAGTCCATGCTGACATGTTGGACCAAGTCACTTTGTGGGACAAAAAAAAAGCACAAAATCTACACAGAAGACATGTCCAGCAGATTTATGAGTGTTTAGTATTATTTATTGACAGGGTCTGCTTTATGCAGTCATTCATTGTTTATTAGTCCCTCAATTTTTTTGATATGTAATAGATATGTAAGATGTTATTCAGCCTATTTGGAATCATCAAGCCTAATGTCTAAATGGCCAGCCATGCTCATTGTTAGATGCAGTATTAAACATGGAGATGATTAAACAATGCACTATTAACTGACTAATGCATAGCCTTCTAGTCAATACATTGTTTGCTGATTTACCTGTGTCAATGCAGTGGTTTTTGGACCCTTTGCAATTCAAAATGGTATTTTAACATAAAATCTTTCTTACCCACAGATCCAGGCCCTTCCTCTAAAGTACTGCCAAAGGACACCAAAGGTGATGGATCCCTGCCCACAAAATCTAACATGGGTGCTTCCAGGAATTAGCAGTAATTCCCTCCACCTGAACCCAAAATATGAAGGACTGAATTTTGTCAGTTTTGATTCAATTAAATGTTAGGTGATTGATTTCTTCAATCAACACTTCAAAGGTGCCCAGTAGAAGTATTGTGTGGCGGTCTTGTGGAATTTGCTTACTGTTTTTATTTATTTAGTTACTGACAAAAGTACACATAGTATTGAGATTATGTCACCACAACTTCTCAGTAGCTAAACAGTTGTAGTTAATTGCCGTGGGTTTGTAAATAAATGACAGCCACACCCAGTGAGCAGCATGAGATGGTAGGAAATGCAAGACAATTCAAAATATTATGAGTCAGTTTGTGTTTTTAATTCTCCATTATATTATTTATTTAAATCATGCTTTGCTTGACTGTGACTGTAACATTGAAGGAACATTTTTGGGAGATTTGGGAATGTATTTTTTTTTTTCCTCAGTATATTAACACTACAAAATGTAGTTGTATGACTGATTAAATGCTGTTTTCATATCACCATAGGATTCATTTCATTGTGCTGATGGAGAGCAAGGCAAATTTGCTTGATAGCCTTCAGTGACAAATTACTCTCTTACATTTCCTCACAGACTTAAGAAATTGCTTGTTTTAATTATTGATGGTATAATACGAAAGCATTAGACCACCTGTTTTGTTCCAGCAGCTGAAGGCAAAGCAATGAACACATACTGTCCAGATCACAATGTCCTACAATGACTGCACACTTTAATGGTCTGTAACAATTCCATGACGGTCTCTTGCTAAACAAAAGCAACATCAGACCAGTTATAGAAAGTCAGACTACTGGGGAAGTTAGACAAATAATAACTACATCAACATCATTAAGTACATTATTTTGTCTATTTACGTTTACAATTGATCATATTTGTGAAATACATCTATGGGTTGTAAAGACAAGTTGGGCATGCTGAGAGAGGGCAGACGTCCTTGAGAGGGAAGCAGTAGAGCTGTGTGTCCTACTGGTGGAGTGGGTAGCCTGTGTTGGCTTATGTTACACATACTTTGGTCATTTTTCTGCAGTGTTAACCAAGTGTTAATATAGATGTATTTGCAAACATTCAAAGTAAAAAAAAATTGTCTACGTTTTTTGTGTACATACAGGTCTAAATTACCTCAAGCAACTTTAGTTCCTAAAGGATTAATTATGAAATTAATATAGTTGTTACACTTTCACTTTTTCTTTTTATTTCCTTGGTCCCCTGAGGAGTTCCCCTTTGGTACTCTGAAACGTGTCTTCTGAGAATATAGCAGGTTTTTGGAGAAAATCCTCGGAATATGGCCCGTGTACAAGAAAAGGGCCAGGGTCATGCCTGGAAAAATAATATTCATTTCACCAATATGTTTACACTTAAAAGACTTTACAGTTGTGTCAGCATTTCAGTATTGCCATTGATGTGTATATATACTGTATGTTGATGTACTTTACCTGTAAGGGGCCCAAGCCAATAGACTACAGCATACTCTGTGAAGGTGAATCCAGGACAGTGGAAGGTGAGGCCATAAGCCAGAGATGGATTCACGTAAGCTGAAGTATAGCCACTGGCTGAAAATAGAATGGAAAAATTATATGCATATTACAAATTATACTTATATTAAAACTAAATTTATTCTTTATTATGCTGGTTAAAGCATATATATTTATATGAAATGTGCCAATAGGAAGCAGACAGAAACTTTTCCGCTGGTCTTTGTCAGTCAAACAGGTGCTCTTTGGAATGTGCTGAGTTCAAGATTTCAAAACAAAGTTTATTCCATGTTGGTGTTACAATGAAAGAAAATGCTTGTTTTATGTTGTTGAAAAAGCAAGATACACAAAGCAATCTTTTAACATATCAAAGGTGCTTTTATGGTGGAAAGAATATACATAACAAAGATGAGGCAAGTATGAAGGCATTGTGCATCTCTGGGAACCTGACTGAGTCAGGAGGAAGTTATTTCCAGAACTAATACTGATTGGAGTGAATGAGTGCTTATAAAGGGTGTGTGTGTGTGATGCAAATCGATTGCACTGTATTATATCTTGATTTATGACAAACTTACCTATGTAGGACAGGAAGGTGAGCAAGCCCGCAACAAGGGGCACCCGGATCAGTACAGATCTGTGTCGAAGGCTCAGGTGGAGTAGGTGAAAGATAAGTGTGCACAAACACTCAGTAAAGAATCCCTGTACCAAAGAGACTAGTAGGGATGTGCTGCACTCTCTAGCCATCAGGTTTTTGATCATGTGCATGTCTGTAAGCTCCAGGTCCCAATAGTACACAGCGACAAAAAGAGCTAGATGGGCTCCCAGAAACTGAACAGCAACAGCTAGGAATGTGGACAAGAAGGTGGCCTCTAGCAGCAGGAACTTCGCCAGCACCAGGGTGGGATTCCCTGAGGCACTACCACAGATTACACCGTGGGTCAGCAGCACCACAAACAGGACGGTTATAGTGACATCAGGGCCCAGGCCCCCAGCCCACTGGCCCACCTCTACAATGGTCTGCACTTCCAACCAACATGCCACTAGCACAAAAGAGGCAGCACACTCCAGTATGAAGCTGAAACGTGGCCACCTCCCAAGTAGTGTTCTGATAGAGGCCCCAAAAGCCACAATAGTAAGGAAGTATCCAAGGGATGCATTTAGTCCAGACATGGCTCAGATCAGATGTTAAAACCTGTTGGTTCTGCTCAGAAAAAAAATGAATGAATGAGTGCTTGACTCGCAACAAGTATGCTCTCTGTATGACAACGTGGCACATAGAGAGATACATTCCTTATCAGAGTGACGGCAGGTTTTTATCCCACTACCACCTGCCAAAATACACACTGGCCTTTTCAAGGTCAGGTCAAAAGATTGGCCTGGCTCTAAGGGCAAAGTGCTAGACCACATTTAGTGGTATCTATATATATTTATTTTTAATTTTCAACATTTTTGTCCTCATTATAATGGGCATAACATTTATATTTATTAGTTAGTAATAATTACAAGTTAATAGTTACTTAATAATAATATTAATAATATGAAATAATTAATATTATATAATATACTTTAATAACATAATCACATATAACTATATGCATAACCATATATTATTTTCATATATATATATATACATAACCATATATTATAATATATATTAGAAATTGTTATACAATACACCAAAATTAATGTATAGAAGTCAGATGGGCCCAGGCACATGTATCAGTAAATATGAAAATAAGGAGAGGCGGCTAATAATTCATTTTGGTTATTGGGGGGAAAAAAGGATCATTTGAAGTGTTAGGACTGCCATTTCCAACGATTCCCAGCCATACTAAAGACTGCTCTGAATTGTTTACTAAAGCACACCCCTCCTTAAAGGGTAAATAATAATAATAATAAT
>OMKK01042559.1:0-19831 GCA_900302305.1 Polymixia japonica | reverse complement strand
CCAATCAAACAAAACTTTATTTCAGACTCAGGGTCCATAAATTTTTTTTGCCCTACCAGGCTGGACACGCAGTATTCCATTCAATTCAATAAAACTTTATTAATCCACAAAGGCAATTTGATTTTGAAGTGAAAACAGACAGGAAAAAGATATATGCACAGACAGACAATTGCAAGCAAAAGAGCTGTATTGGGACTATGTTGGGCATTGCATTTAAGAGAATTTCAAGATCTTTCAAACAATTGCGTCCGCTAAGGGGAGTGGAAAATCTGCTGTTGCTGTTTTATTTCTAATTTAAAGAGAACATTTTTTTGGATTGCAGAGTATCAGCAATTGAATTGCGTATCTGTTGCTTATACATGTTTGCTCATGCGTGAAGAAGACTAAAATATACATGTTGTGTTGTCAGTCCCCTCTTAACAGTAGCTGAGTGTGAACTAGTGACACCTCCAGGCCAATAAGCGCACCCCAATGCTGTTGCTATGGCAACATAAACGTTCACTGAAGGAGCAAAAATTCTTTGGATAGCAAATAATCTAATCTAGGTTAGTAGCATTGATTAAACTATGTGTGTGTGTGTGTGTGTGTGTGTGTTGGAAGTTTGGTAAACAAATAGCTAGCGTATGGTCAATAATAACGTCGATTTGGCAACAATTTTAGGATCAGCATAACCATGATGATTTGACTTCAGCAATTTACGATGCAGGCCAACGTTATCAAAGTTAACTTGCAGATAAATTGTAAACTATAAATGAACCTAGCCTGCTTACTTAACGACAGGGTAGGTCTGTTTGGTTAAACAACTACTAACGTTAGCTAATGTTGTTTTAAGCAGGTCTGTGTCTGTTTTGCCCTAGCGACCTAAATAAAGTATCACAGGATTTGTTGTGATATGACAACCAGACTTCTGGCTTCATTCAGTGCCTTGGACCGCCGTTACAAAGATGTCCTGGACAAACATGCAAGGGTAAGTAACATTAATGTTAATTTAATCAACCTAAATGAGGAGGGGGTTGGGGGAGCATTCAAACATTCCCACAGATATTCACATCAAAATTGTTTCCCACAGAAAAACAGACTTCTCAGCCAATTTCCTTTAGTGTGCCCTTGTCCTGAGGCAGACCTGTCCCTGGACATAAACTGTGACTGGGACTTTAACTTACCTAATGCCAGAAGAACGAATATCTCTAAACACAAAACTGCGATAGACTGTGCAGAGCAAGAGCTTCAAAATAGCAAAATAAGGTACTATCATTAGACCATGTAAGGCACAGACATCAGTTTCTTGTTTTGTCTGTTGGATATTAGATGAAGAAGTAGCAATACAGGTATTTATTGTGTTTTTATAACCTTTTTAACTAATTTCTTTGCTTTGTTCAGATGCTTTATGTTGAGAGCATCTAACTCTTCAAAGGTCTCCTCAAGAGAAGACTCCACTTGCAGACCAGGGTATACAGCCAGGCATAGCAAAGTAACCTTACAGCCTTTTACCAGCCCTGAAGACATTATCTCAAGAATTAGCCCAGTCAAAGGTATGTTAGAACTTGTGGAATGTGTCTAGATATAACTTATTTGCACTTGGAAAGGCTAACAAAATGTCTGGCAATTTCATTGTTTCTCATCACCCTGTTTTCATAGAAGATAGTTCATGGGATAGTGCTCATGGGAGATAGTTCAAGACTTGGAAACAAACGAGAGTACAGTACAACTAGTACAGTACAACTTAGCTTCTATCTCCTCACACGTCTACTTGGAAATTAACCATTAATACTGTTTTTAACTTCTTATCTATTACTAACTGCCATCTTAGTTTTCTTTTTCATTCAGGTGACATCTTTTAGTTTGTAGCATCTTATAGTGGTGTGGTGTGCAAACACAGATACAGCTTTACCACTCACGCACAAGAATTTGCACTAATGCTTCACATCATTCAGCATTTCTGTTTTCGCAGACAAAGAAAATGATATTGAAGGCTTCGCTGTTGTCACATTAAAGAGGAACTCGACATCTTTCAAGACCATTAAACAGTCACCCCAGAGACAAAAGTGGTCAAGAGAGGTACAAACAGAAATATAAACTCTCTCTCTCTCTCTCACACACACACACACACACAGAAGTGTAGGGTTTACCCATACTGTTGTATAGAGTGCAGATTGTAGTGTCTTTAGTTAAGTGAACCTGTAAGAAGTAGCTTTCAAAAATTAAATTTCCTCATATGCATTCATCCTTCATTTTCAGTACCTCATGTGAGTCTGGTGTGTCCCAGCCTAATGTAGTCTTGAACACTACTTAAAATCTTAGGGATATGAGCTGTATCTAATAATAATAATAATAATAATGGAAGCAATAATGATAATGGAAAGGAAATAAAATCAAATAAAGACCTTAACAAGAACACGACAAAAAATAGAGTAGGAAAACAGAACAAAAGCAACAGCAAGGCCTACAGTACACCTATTTACTGTATATGTGTTGAACATGGCACAAGCTTGGTATTTCCAATGAAAGCTGTTTATTCAGTTCCCCCCGGTGGCGTCCAACCAGGGTCATAGATGACGCATGTGAATGAACAATATTATTTTGCACCATTATGGTGTTGCATCATTGTGTGTATCTGTCCTTCAAGGTAGAGAGAATCCCACCACGGGGTTTGGGCAGAGAGAACAGTAGGGCCTTGCTGGGCGGCACCTTGTTCTACACAGACACGTCGAACTGGTGCTCCTCTCTGTTTCCTCAGCACACATCTCTCACCGCCTTTACGGGTAACGCACCAAGCACGATCTTCGAGAAGCAATGTTTGCATAATGTAATGTAATGCACCCTCACAACGTATTAACAACATACCCACTGACTTGACATCACTATCCCCATCCCCACTCCGCAAATTGGGCTGGTTTGTAACTATTTACTTTTCTACAGAAGGGAAGGAGCAGTTTTCACTGTCAGAGTCTGCGGGGAAGGTGGTATGCCAGCAGCTGCAGGAGGGGAATGTTGTACGCGTGTGCACCAGCCATTCTAGAAGGCAAGTCTGTACATCAGAACCCGTGCTTGTTTTATTTTTTGGGGAAATGTTACTGTAAATATTTTCTTTTTCTTTTTTTGTTAGAAATGAAGATTCTTCAACGATTGACAGCAAGAGAGAGGAGCTGCCTGTTAGAGATGAGTCCACGGCAGAATTAGTGCCGCTAAGTTTATTAGATGAACTGGAGAAAAAGACTGTAAAAATACTAACACCCAGGGCCCCGTCAGCTTATACCCCACTTCCAGTGAGTTCTGTTTGGATATTACACTTTCAAGTAATCAAATGTGTTATTTTCTGTGCAACTGGATTGTGTTAATTCTAGCTGCTTTTATTAAGACGGTTTCCATTACAACACTAGGATTTCCCCCACAATTTTGTGACAAGATGGATCTAATTCTTATGTTGAAATAATTGAAGATTGGCTGGTGAGAGCAGTAATGCTTAGGATTTGAAAATAATGAGGGGTTTTCCCCCAACATGCAACTTTTGATGATTTGTAGGAAAGGATTTCTGCATAACACTGAAGTACCTTTTTTTAGGAAGTTGCCTGAAACACATTTCCTCTGATTAAAAATTATAGATTGATCTTGTCATTTAAAAATGTTATATTTTAATATATAAATTGGTGCTGCAAATGTAAAGGTGTTACAGTGCTAGTTTTACATCACCTTTGAATTATTATCTATTTCCACAGATCGTTAGTGAGACTTTTCCAGTGCTGTGCAGCGGTGATAAATATAAGCACAAACCATTCAGTTCATCTGGCTTCCACACCCTCGACCCCTCTCAGCAACCCACCTCCAGCAGGAGGACTGTCCACTCTGCCATTGTACGCATCACAGAATCCCTCCAGGCTGAGGCCATACAGAAGAGGCAGAAAGAGACAGAGGAAAAATTGTATTTTGGGGCCTTGCAGGAGGTGGTCTCTCAGAAGCACACCGTGAATCTCAGAGTTCTCTCAGCTGACAGAAATCTTGCCAAGGACACAGATTTAGGACAATTCTCCCTGTGTCGTAAGAAGCCATCAACGTTCCCGACCAGTCCACCCCCTACTGGTAAGCCCCCTCTTGAACTCCTGGAGGCCCCATGCATTCCCCTAACAAGCCCATTAATAGTGTCCCCCATACAGAGATGTGGCTCCTCCAAAGAAGTGGGCCCAGTGCTTAATGGGATGAACCCAAATGAAGCTGAAACTTCTGTCAGTCCGCAAGAATCTTTTAGACCCCTACTTAGTGGAACACGGAAGAGACTTATTCGCTCCACCCACTATAATAATCCCAAGGAGCCAGCCAATAGCCAGAGGAATAACATTACTTTCCATTTACTCTCCAAGCCCCTGCAGAAGAATACAATAAACTTAAATCAATTTGTTTCCCACAAGCAACTGCACAAAAGGAGCTTGAATGTGCTGGAACAGCGTGCACGTAATAGCTACGTAATTCCAGAAGAGGTGGAAAGAATGACCATTGGAGCAAATGGGGTCAGCTTCTTCCATACTAGATCAAACCGCAGGAATAAGTATAATAAATGTACAACTTCTGTTGCAATGCGAAGTCTGTCCCTGTTTCACTCTTCAGACAGTTACACTGAGCCCCCTTTCACCCTGCACCCTGAGCAGGAACCCAAATCACATTCTGTGGGCGTTGGTGCTGTGGAAGATTGCTCACATAAATCAGCAAATACCCATTTTGACCTGGAGCAAGCCATAAACATCCCAACTGCGGAGAACACGAACGGACAATAATTTTAAGTAGAAACCTGACTGTATCCCTCTGGACTTGTTTGCAAATGTAAACGTAGGATACTTGTCAATTATATGATTATATAATGCTTACCAATTACGCATACATGTGTTTGAGGTAATAAATCTGAACTGCATTTTGTTGATGTTGATCTCCATTCATTGTTCGCACAAGGGAACGCTGCTTTTGTTCAGTGCAAAGCTTTCCATACTTTGTTGAGAGCATACCTGGCGAACCTTTTGATAGGATTCGCGGTAGATGGGTGATGCGTTACGTCTTACCCACTTCAGCCAGAACAGACGCGCTATCTTTGGGCGGAAGTTGTGAAACGTCACCGTCGCCGTGTAGCGGTAGGCGAGTCAATTGAGAAGTGATGGCAGGGACAGAAGAGGCAGAGAGAGAGGAATGAGTGGAGGTCGGGGATGGCGGACAAATCTATAACGGTGTTTCTGAAGCTATTTGCTGCTGGATTCTACGGCGTTAGTTCGTTTCTCATCGTCGTGGTGAACAAAAGTGTCCTCACCAACTATGGGTAACAGCCACGTTTTCGTCTGTAACTGTTCTACTCCAAACCTCGCTAGCTAGGCTGGCTGTGTTGAAGCCTATTGCTAGCGGCCAGCAACTAACTTTTAGCTAGCTGCATGTCATAGACAGACTGGGGCTGGAGCAGTTGAGCTTAGCAGGGCACCTAATCTATAGTAGCATTTCTAGAGAGCATAGTTGAGTTAGATTTAACCTACTGTCAAGTATGTTGGCAACTAAACCAATGCATTTGCTGTGAGTTGTTACATTCACTGGTACATTTAGCAGTAACTGGGGCTCTAAATGTACTGCCTTGCCGTTGCAGGTTCCCTTCCTCAATATGTGTCGGAATTGGACAAGTAGGTGGAAATGCATTTTTCCGTTTTTAGCGATGTTTTGTCATGTAACGTTACGTCACTCTACCCGGAGATACACAGAACTAAGTTGAGACTTTGTGAATATGTGCGCAGATGTTGGCTACAGTGGTTGTGCTGTGGGTGGGCAAGGCTGTGAGGGTGATCAGCTTTCCAGACTTTGATGAGAGCATACCTGGCAAGGTGATACTTGTGTCATCTTTTTTTTTTTTCTTCCTTTGTTCCTGTCATCCTTATTAAATTATCCATTTCACTTAATGTTTGTTGACACGTCAGTGCAGTACAGTTATTCACTAAAACAATATCTGGAACGTTTATATTTACTCCATTTTACAGACATTTCCTCTACCTCTTCTTTACGTGGGAAATCAAATCACTGGACTGTTTGGAACTCAAAGGCTAAAGTAAGTTTTCTTAAGGTAGCAAGGCTAAATGATGGTTAAATGAAGGGTTTTCATGAACCGATCAGATGTTGTTATTAAGTTTTGCTGTTGGTATGTCCTCTTCCACCAGTCTGCCGATGTTTACTGTCCTCAGGAGGTTCTCCATCTTATTCACCATGATGGCTGAAGGAATTCTGCTCAAGTAAGCAGTTATCCCATTGTACATTATATACAGCCTATCTATTTTTAGAATAATTTACCAGTCACTTTAATTCAGTGGGACCTAGCTACAGTAGAAGCTAATCCTTTCATCTGGTAATCCATTCCTGGTTTTAATTTCTGGCGTCATGCTGTCAGATTTACTTTTTCATTGCTTTACCTCCTTTGGACTTTGCTAGGAAGAAATTCTCCAGGCCAGTCCAGTTGACAGTATTTACAATGATCCTCGGGGCGTTTGTAGCTGCAAGGTATGTTGTATTACATCCAGGTGTCCCAGCTGTTAACCCAACTCAAATTACCTCCACTACAAAGGGTTGGCCTATATTGATACATGTCCTCTTTTAACTGACATTGTCTTCAGGGTCATTAGAAACATGTTATGTTTAAAGTTAAAAGAGGACCATGCTAATGCAGATGCCCAAGGCTAACTAGTCTTTAATGTCACATCCCTGATACTTAACGTAATTTTCTCTCATCTCTGTCCAAAGTGCTGACCTGTCTTTTGACCTGCAAGGCTATGTGTTCATTCTACTGAATGATGTGTTGACTGCAGCCAATGGAGCCTATGTAAAGCAGAAGTTAGATTCTAAGGTATGAGGCAACATCACCAGATGAATGATACCATTGTCTGTAAGGAGTTGCTTTTGGCATTAAGCTGATGTTGAATTTTTATAGAACCCAAACTGTCCTTAAGTGAATAGCTGCAGTGAGAACAAACATTTTGCGATTCACTTTTAACTCTTGCTAATCTGAGCATAATCTGAGCATTTCAATACGTTTTTGTATTGTTTTTGCCTTCGATGTACCGTGTATGTTTTTGGTCCTGCCCTTAGTTATACTGATGTAACTAATGATTTATAGCTTCTTGTGTCCCCTGATACAATTCAGTGGCCCCTGTGCTTGTTGAAGCAGAAATAGCCTAAAGGTTGATTTAGAAAGTTTTTATGACACACAAGCACCCATAGCGCTCACATTACAGCCGAGACGGGCTTGGAGCCACAATTAGAACATGCTGTGTGTAGAGCACCATTCACCATTACTGAAATAGACATGGAGGTGTGTGTGAGACTGGGTGGAAGAGAGAGAGAGAGACTGGGTGAAAGAATCAGACAAACGTCAGTAAGAAGTGTTGGGACCGTGAAGTGGGCTGGCCATGCATGACATCTGTATGCTAGTTAGTGAGGAATGCACTAGACCTCTTGTGAATAACCCTCTGTTCTCATCCCGCCCCTTTCCTTATTTGTCGTGTTCATTTTGCCCCTGCCCCTCTGTCTCTCTGTCTCTATGCTCTCTCTCTCTCTCTCTCTCTCTCTCTCTCTCTCTCTCTCACAGGAATTGGGGAAATATGGGTTATTGTATTATAATGCATTATTTATGATCATTCCCACATTGCTATTGGCTCATGTGACTGGAGATATGCAGAAGGTAAGCAGTGTCAGTTTGTTGTTGCAGTTAGTCTGTCAGTTGGTCTACCTGTTCTTTCTTGGTTACCTCTATTTCCAATTGCCCTTATTAACACCACCAAACCTATTTATTTATGGTGGATCAACCATAATGATTATACAGTACCTACACCTTCGGGTTAAAAGCCTTGTAGATGGATACATGGCCTTGGTATGTCAGTTACTGCCAGGTTTAATCCCAGTGTTGGTTAGTGCGCATATGTGTGAGCATGGGTGTGAGCTGAGCTACATATGAGCTGTCTGTCTGTTGGTCAGAGTGGGCAGAGACCTTCTGCTTTGCCAAACTCCAGAAGTGGGGGGCCAGCAGCCAGAAAGGCACAAAGCTGCCATTATGCAGCTAGTAGAGTTATTACAGTAGCTTCTGTAGCTTTCTTTGGCTAAATAACCTCAGTGAAGATACAGACTGCTGCCTTCATCTAGTCTACTTAGTGTAAGTATATGGTACTAATATCATAGTATTCCCTGAGAATATTAGTCGAATGCGACTACACGGAAATGATCAATACTTGTACGACAGTCGACTATGTTCATATTATATTACGAAAGACGTGCTAAGAACGCTTAGAATTACCACTTTTATCCACTAGAGGGAAATAACCGATAGAAAAGAACCATAGCGCTGTGCTTTTGTTGTGGCAAAATCATATAGAATTCATATTTGATCATAATCAAAGAAAGTGGACAAAAAAAATGCCAAGTCACACAAGATGAAAAAAATACAATTTATTACATCTCATCTGTGTCCGACTGCAGCATAAGTTGCAAATAACGTGCAAAACAGAGAATTTGACAAAATACCATTTGATACACCAACAAAGGCAAAATACAATGTAATATACCAACAATTGTTTTCATAAACCTAGTTGAACAGAATCCGAACACTTTCCAAAGATCGCTTGTTAAATGTTGAGGAGTAATGATCTGCTGCTCATCTTCGTCCGCCGTGATTTTGCAATTGACTGATGTTTTGGCAGTCTTTTATCAGTCGTTTTGGCAGAATTTCGACCTGACAGTCCTAATGCATACATAATGTGGGTCTATTTAGCATTAGTCTCATTCTTAATTTATTTTTAAATGGCTTGTTTGTTTGTTTGTTTGTGTGTGTGTGTGTGTGTGTGTGTGTGTGTGTGTGTGTGTGCGTGCACGCAAAGATGATTGTTTGTATGAAGGGAGTTCTGCTAGTTTCTCACTGGGTGCCTCTCTTACCAGGCAATGGAATATGATGGCTGGTCAGACATGTTTTTCCTCACCCAGTTCATCCTCTCCTGTATCATGGGGTAAGACGCAGGCTAAAGCTAATGTGTGTGTGTGTGTGTGGGTGCATGCATGTGTGAATAAGAAAGATTGGGGGTTGTTTTGTCAAGACTGAACATCTGTAATGTAATTTCATGTTCAAACAAGTGTTGCGCGTTATGATCAATATGATGACGTGGTTGTTTTGCAGGTTTGTCCTGATGTATTCCACAGTGCTCTGTACACAATATAACTCTGCACTAACAACCACCATTGTCGGCTGTATTAAGGTGAGCTGCAGATTTGTGTCTCCCTGTGAAATAACAGGAAAATGCTTTTTGCATTGCCATTACCGCTGCCCTTATTCATATTGTCTCGTTTTGCAGAATATCCTGGTGACATATATTGGGATGGTGTTCAGTGGAGACTACATTTTTTCATGGACTAACTTCATAGGTTTGAATATCAGGTATGGTTTCATTATTTGGATCAAATGTTGCGTTTAAATCTTTGTCAAAATTAACTTGGAGATAGAAGCAGAAAAATGGGCTCTGCGCAGAATTTGCAGAACTAACATTGGGTTCATACCATTAGGTTTTTCATCAAGTATAGGGCTGGGAAATGAAAATCGGTGCTTTTGTGACACCGACCGAAAGATGTCTACTTAGCATCGAAAAATGCTAAAACTTTCTGTGCCAGAGCTCGGTAGTTAGGTGGTTAAGCTGGCCATCAGACAGAACTATTCTCAAATGTGGTCGAGTTTGGGCTTGTTTTACGTTACTTTCACGTCTAATTCCGACGACAGCACTAGTTTTACAAGCTGCGCTCCCAGCGCTCTGCTCTGCACTCGCACACATACTGAATTACTGAGTGGTGTTCTTTGGCCAAATAAGTAATGTACTCTTGTAAGTAGAAAATTTGGGTAATCTGTGATCGGACGATCACGTAGTTACAAAATTGGAAATGAGACGAAAAAAACGGTTCAGTGCATGCCTAGTAAAACTTTTTTGAGGCAATTTGCAGTATTAATTCAACTATCAGGTAAAAAGTTAGGAAAAAGGTACCGTTTTGCTAACAGTATTGTTTTTAAGGTACTGGTATCAGTACTGGTCAGGGGGGCAGGGTTTGCCTCCGAGTTTGAAGCCACCAAAACCAGTGGAGATGCAAGGTACTGCAGCCGGAAGTACTGGACCGGCTCCATCCGGTAAAATTCTCCAGACTTTCATTTAAGTTTTACAATTTTTCTTCTTCAATACATTTTTTTCAGATGTCACACTTGGCTCAATATGGTCTTTTAATTGTGAAAACATTTTTTCCAGAGGCCAATTCTTTTTAGGCCAATCAGATCGATAGAAAATTGAGTTTTATTTTCGTGATATTTAATAATCAAGTGCCATTAACAGTGCTGTCATGCAGAAGCTGCAGCCTGACATCTTCAGCAATCAACTCTGTTTATCACACGCATACATATAATAATAAGTCTACTGAATTATCCAATCAGCTAATATGTCAAACAACTTTAGATTATATAAATTGAGTAGCGTTCTCACTGTCGCAGTTGTGATGTATACAGCAGGTTATGATGTCAAACCGGATAGCCAGCTAATGCGCAAGACTGGACGAGCCAGAATTGGAAATATGGTGGTGCCCAGGAACAGCTTTCTCTTGCTTCACTGTGCCACTGAGCAGATCCATAGATAATGAATGGCAAACATTTTGGACTCTGTCTCTAGTTATATATACTCTAAGGTACTGGTACCACAAATTTTCAAACAATACCCAGCCCTATCGGGGTACATTAGTAGCTTATTGACCTTGTTCTCAATCATTTGTATGCTAGACAAACATTGACCAAGAAACAACTGATGGATATTCTCCCAACCACAATTTTGTCATTTAAGCTACATCTGCTCTGGTTTGCTTCTGGGGAACAGGCAGATGTCAACAACTATTGCATTAGCTGGTGTCTCATATGGCTTCACAAAGCCTTAAGTGCATGCTGGATCTTGTTTGTAACTCTAGTTGCGACATGTTAACCCTGATGTTAGGACGTTGATTGCTGGTTGTCACTGGAGCAGCAGAGCAATTAGGGTTGCTTGCAACTATCATTTTTTTTAGTCTATGACTTAATGTGACAACGAATATTATGATGTGTGTGTGTGTGTGTATATATATATATATACTGTATATATATCATAATATTAGGGTAAGGTATATATAAAAAGTCAGTATTTCAATCTAGTACAAATCGGCAATCTATGTTGCTATATATTATTAGCAATACTGTAGTCAATTATTGTTTGAAAAACATGGTCTTAACCCTCATTTAACCACACAAGTTAACTAAAAACATTCTCATTTACAGCAATGGACTGGGGCAGTAGTTGCAAGGGAGGGGAAAAATACACACACAACTGGGAGTTGCACAATATTACTGCAGTCTTGTACCAGTCTGCTAGCTTCACTGGAGTAGTTGACAATGTAGTAGTCTGCGCAAGGGCGCTTAGACAATAGACTTGACTTGTTTATCAAGAGGAGATCGTCCCCCACCCTAAAATATAGTTGTGAACAGATGGGTTTTTTTTATACATAATTGGCTATCAGTAGGAGGTAAAGAGGAAGCAAGCTCATTTAAAGTATAATAGAATGGTTTATGGTATCATAGAAGCAATACCAATGCAGATCTCTCCATAGACCACTATAATAAGGGGTTTGGTATAGGCAGACAACAAAATGAAAAGTTATAGCATTTTAATTTAGAATGGGAGTCTATAAGGTTTATGTTGTGTTTTTACAGTTTAACATTAGTGATGTCTGTTCTTGTTTCAGTATTGCAGGCAGCCTGGTGTACTCCTATATCACTTTCACAGAGGAACAATCCAATAAACAGAGTGAAATCAGCAAGCTGGAGATCAAGGGCAAGGTTGTCGTATGAGAGACACTGGATTTTTTTTTATACTGATGAACAAGATTTTATTTTTGGTACAGTTTATATTTATTGAGCATTTGAGCAGCAGTGGCTCGGAATTCATGGGAATAGTGTTTTGGTGATTAACTGTCTGTATGTGGAGATGGAGCATAGTAGTTACAAGAACCTTTCTGACCCTCTTCAGGTCGCCATGGTCACGAAATCCTCTAGGAGGATTATAGACATGGAACTGAAAGGTTGGCCTTTTTTCACTTGAATTGGTCCTGTTGTTTAAAGTGGATCGATTTTAATTTTGTTTTGGGTTTTTTTTTTTTATATCTTTGGCAGATTTACTGTGAGTATTCATAAGAAGGGAGAAATGGAAACAGTGTTATATAGCTGTTTACGATACAACAGTGTCATGGGAATGACATTTCTGGAGTTTAGACCAACTGAACTGTTCCAAGTTGTACGTTTACGGTTTTCTGAAAACATGCGTGATCAGCTGGAATTGTCAGTAGTTTTAAGCATAGGTGTGCATGGGTGTGAGTCTTGAGAATATGACGATGATGATGATGGAAATTTAAAGGCACAATCCTTCCTCTTTCTATACTGTATAGCCTATCCCATTAGCTGTTTACAGGGAATGTAACATGAATGCCTTTTGAGCACAATAAGATGCTCTGATACTATCATCAAATATAATCTTGTTTCACTCCTTTGTGTATTTTTATGTTGCTTTCAATTTTGTAAATACACTGTTTTGAATTTGTTATAAACGGATAGTGATAATGCTAACCAAACCTCATCCTTTGAACAACCAAAGTGGGTGGGACAATGGGCTGCCATTTCAAATTAAGGATTGTGGCTTTAAATGTATTTGCTGCCTTTTTGGGAAATGCTCTTTATAGCTGTTTACAATGTACTTCCTCAGTATTACAGAATGTTTGCTGTGGTTTCTTACAGGCTGTTACTGGTTCTCTCTATGCAGAGGCAACAATTAGTAATGTTTTGGGTTGTTTTGTTTTACAAGATTTTTTTTACAAGATGTTATTATTGCACTTTTAATTGTTTTCTAGGTAGTAATGGTACAAGTTTAAAACTATTGCCTAACCTCTTAAATTACATTCATTAATGAGAGATTAAGGTAAATCTACTTACAAAATGTATATTTCAGGATTTTTAAAATGTATTAAATTTTAGAACCAGTTGGCCCTAAATAATTAGGGATAAATGGTGTTTTTTTCTACATTTCTAACTGCCATATGTGCACTCATTAAGATATTGAAATGGTGTACTTCTTACCTTTTTATATTTATTATTTCTTGTTTTTTTAAACAGATAATCGTATTGTAAGTTTAGTGACGTCTGTGTTGTTGATGCTAATATGTCCCCAACACAGTAACCATGGATTAGAAGCTGAACATAAAATAACCATGAGATCAGAGCAGAACTTTATTTTTACATTAAAAAATACCTCATCTGCAAACTCTGCTGTTGCCATTGTATTTTAACATTATTTTGGATTTGTTGGTTGCTGAAGTCAGGTTATAGCTGAATTATTTCAACATATTAGACCCATAACGTGGTTTTATAGACAGATTTTGTGCTTGTGACCAAATATAAGCCATGGTTGTAAATTCTGAAAAAGCATCTTAATATCAAAACCAATTGGTTACGTTCATTTTTCACAAATTTCTTTTGATACATTCAATGTTTTGTTTTTTCCACAGTAGGAATGCTATGGATATATTTGGGGTTATTTATCATTCATTATCATTAAGGTACTGGTATATATATTAATATATACTGGTATATATTAAGGTATATTCATATCATTGTTTATCACTTGAAATGATGGAATCTTTGATAGTCAAAATATAATTTTATAAACGAGGCTTCAAATCTGTATTTGGAGACGACAAATTATGTGAGCTCAATTTTGCCCCCTACTGTTTCCCATCTATACTGAATGACAAAGTTCTTGTGAAGGATACAAGACAGATTCGGCCTATGTCTTGTAATATTGAAAATATTGTATTTATTTTTTTAGTCTGTTCAGTGTGTAACACATTACACTATGCCTTTTGTTAGTGGAAGCTGTCTGAATTTATCCAAAATGTTCTTGGCTATTTAAGACAGGTTATTTTCATAGTAATAATCTTAGGGAAAAAAAATCAAACCAATATGATCCAGTTGTTGTTGTTGTTTTTAAATCATGATGTACTTCTCATTTAAATTTAGTCTGAGAATGAAACTGAGGTAAAAAATAATTTGAGCAAGTGTTTACTTTATAATAATTTATTAGAAAACAAAAAAATAGGTCATGTCAAAAGATCTGATACAAACCCACTCCCTTAAAAAAGCTAATTAGCTTTAACCATGAAAGTGACTTAATGTCTAAAGGCATATATTTTTAGAGATATTACTAAATTTATATGTATTATTCAAAAAGGTACACCAACCTCTCAAACAATGACATCAGTAACAAACTGGCACACATAGTTCAGAAATCCAAAATTTCATGAATAAATATGACTTTCATATCAAAAGGCAAAACTATCAAATGGCTAGACTTCCATTTCAATTCAATATGAAATGTTTTACCAAGTTGTCAGCTGACAGGAAAGTCCATAAAAAAGATGAATACATTTTTTCAATTACATTTTTGTCCTTGCCAGTGCCACCATGACCACCCAAACCTGTTTAAGGCACAATTTAAGCTTAGTAAGTACCTTCATCGGTTCTGACTTTGTACAAATAAATAAGCATTAGAAAGAAGAGCATCACAATCATTTGCAGCCACCTCTTCAATCAAAGAATTTGTCTTGACATATCTACCCTGAGGTATACAAGAACATATAGGTCTTATTTGCCTACATGTAATCAAACAGAGAAACAGAGAATGAAACTAAATGCACACCAATAGATTGGTTTCAGTCCCAAGGCAATGCATTGAGGAGCTGGCATGCATTCCACAGCAGGGAGGGGTTTCTGTTTGGCTCGTCGTCATTTCCGCATGTAAAATAAAACAACTAAATGGAATAAAAACAGCCACACTGTTGACTGTGTGTGAGGAACACAAAACAATGACATTTCTAGAACAGAAAATCATCATCAGTGCTGTCAGAATTTTCAAACACATTGTTTTTGGAGCTCCAGGCAGGATAAAGTCTTTTTTTCTGGCAAAAGGGAATAGATGTAAATGCCCTTAAATATAAACCTGAGTTGTTAAAGGGCAAGGAAAAAAATATTTGATAGCTGAACTTGGTGATTTTGGGGGTCTAGTTCTCTTAAAAATCACATTTATCATATACCAATAATCTCAGACAATCCAAAAAGCACTTTCCTCAGTGTTTTCGTTGAGATGGCAAAGGTTATTGAAAAGTAATTTTCAGTAGTACTAGTGCAAGTTCAAAATAAATAATTTCTCTGAAAAATCAAATGCTGGGCATTCCAAACAGTTTCCTGAATCCTTCAGAATGACCAAAATACAGGATCTGCGTTAATTGTTCCTTGTGAAGAAGTCAAGCTTGAATGTTAAATGAACCGGCTTAGCACATCAAACCAGATGTTTTTTTTTAACTAGGCCCACAACATCTCAAGAACAAAAACTTAACAGAAAGCTTCACTACATGGTACAGTACAATACTTAACTATGACCAGCCTCCTGATCAACAACAAAAATCTTAAAAATGTATTCTAGTAACTATACTGAAGGGCTTAAAATGATCTTCAATAGATAGTTTGCAGCTCAATGAACTATCACTAAGACATTATAAATATTAACACGTTATGTTTGCAGTATATAAAAAACAGGCCCCTGGTGCATTTGCTTTTTGGATACACTGAAAAAAAAATTAATGATAAAATTAATAAAATAAAAAATGTAGGACCCTTCTTCGAGAACCCAACTTATTAACAGCATAATAGTAACCAGGACTGGAAAGACAAAAGGATGAAGAAAGAATTAAACTGGATAATATAACCCTTCACCTTGCAACTTCAAGCCTGAGTTCTAAAAGGTTTCATGAGCCAGGTATTACAACATAAACCCAGATAAACTCGAAACACTGGATCCAGGTGTGATGGCTGCTGGGAGTCGGCCAATTTTTAAAGCAGCCCGAACAGGATTAAGCAGCAAATGAAGAATTCCTGATTACAAGGGTGCCTTCCTATTGCTTTTATATATAAAAAGTGCAGTGCATTGGGTTATTTCAGAGTATGGTGTCTGGTACAATAAAGACAAGATTGGAGTTTTTACATGAATTAACCATACTGTAATATTGATAAAGGGATATTTCTCTAGGCTACAGGTCACAGGGCAAGGCAACACCTCCACCAGCCATACTAGGTGAAAGGTGAGGCACTTTTGAAGTTGCAGCGCTCTATTAATTGCATTGTCTGCACCCCTCGAAGACATACAAAAAACAGAAACGTCTCTTTCTGGGTTTATGTTGCTGAGTAGGAGATATATTGGAGTTACTAGGTATCATCAAATTACCAGTCAAACAGCTGTGTCTGTTTTTACAAGGTAACAAGGTTCTCAGCCATGTAACAGAGACTATAAAAGTTGCAGGCTATACAGCAGAGGTTACAAAGAGAGGACAGGAGTCTGTACAGCCAAAGACGACTGCTGAGGTGTCTGTATTTGACATCGGTCTCACATAGTTTGGCATACGCTTCCCTATTGGATGACAAGCCAATATCCTGACCCAATCCACATGCTTGCTCGATAAGGTGCATGTCCGCCATAATCTCTGAAGTCATTTGGCCAAACCACTGAGCATTGACAGCTGCCACTGTCACAGACACAAAGAAGATGAAGATCTGGGGGAACATAGACAGAGAGATTAAAAAAAAAAAAAAGTTAAAACTTTGTTTTATGTGTGGTGATCAATTGGTACCAACTACACACCTGAAAAGCTTCTCTTTCATCCAGCATGTCACTCGGATGATATACCGCGTAGATAGTGAGGTTAAAGAAGGCACAAGCTGAACCCAGGTGAAGGTAGAACGGGACCAGACGACTCTGGATGAACCCATATGTATGTCTGTTCAGGTGGTTGTCCATCACAAAGCCTGTGCAGAAACCAGCATGATACATTAGCACTGCAGTGGACCTCTTTGTTCCTATTCCATAAAATGCATGTTTTTTCTTCTTCTGCCTTCTTAATTTCTCACATATTTCATGGGTTCACGTCAGGTTAGGGTTGTGTTTACTTATTTATTTGTTTGTTTGTTTGTTTGTTGTAGCACCTTCACTATAAGCAACTTGTGTTGCATCCCAGTCAGAACTGTTGCAGTAATCAGATAAGGACTCATAACGGTTGACATTATTTTCGCAGGCTTGGACCATGTCGGGCTCAAGTTTTCAGGCCCAATTAAAGCTCTAATGCATTCATCACAGTATATCAGAGGCTGAACTAAACAGTTAGGATCTGGACATCAGTGTGATCAGTGTGAAGGCTGTCCCATAGTCTTGAGAAAAACTGATGTCAAACATGAGGTGGCGGTGCCTCTTTGAGGTAGAAGTGGAAGTCAGGGAGTTCAGAGTGAGTGTGCATGTGGTACAAACTTGATATGAAGGTGACCCATATCTGCATGCCCCAGTAGGTAGAGAGCAACAGCAGCTGCAGCAGCTTCACGGTTAAAGTGGGCTCCCGGTCAGTGGACATGCTTCCTCCTCACTCCCTCTTCAGTCCTGACGCCACTGTGAGACCACAAAATAACACTCTCCTGAAAAGCCAATGATGCTATTTCCTTCCAAGTAACAATACACTTCTTCTTCCACCTTTATTGCTCATCTTCTTGTCTGTAGGAAACAACCCAGTTTATCCTTCACTCTAGAAGTCTCTGTAAATACATAAGTCAGTTCACACCAGCAGAGCTGTGAAAAAACAGATACCCAGTATTTGTATAATTAAATCCTATAAAAAAACAACAAGGTTTTGTGGTAAGTGGTCGTCGCAGTAACTTTTGTCCAATATAAATATTTCTTGGCAAAGGTCTACAGATACAGTAACTTAAATGACACTAGATGCCTTTTATTTGAAAGAACATTTGTCAAAAGATAAACCAATGTTTTTCTTTTCTGAAAACAACCTAACTTGCTCTTCCCAACAAAAGACAATATCTGAGGGTGTGCAGTTAGTGCTCTGATCTATAGCTGTTAATACTCAGACTATGTATGTCATGGATAGCTAGCAAGTTAGTGTTTTATCAAAACACCTCTGTGTGTTGTATTGTCAAAAAGGAATTTGCTGCACTCGTCCACGCCTTATGCAATACAGACGTTTTGAGGTTATTGGGACAGAGGGCAGCAGTGGTCTAGCTCGCTTGCCAAACAATCTGGTTAGAAACAAAGCATGGTCAAGGGAGGGACAACTTTTCAAGTAAGCAGTAGGTAAATATAAGGACTGGCATTAGTCCAAGACTTTAAAGCGAGACGTGAATCAATGCAGCTCACAATACTTCCCGCGTATTGTGGAACTTCCGCATTGCTCTCAAGGAAACTTAACTTGATTGCCCTGTTATTGTTGTCTTGACCTTATCCAATTTATAGACCTTGAGCAGGGTGGACGTTGCCCGCCGACCTGCATCCCCCGCTGCGCCGCGTCACTACAACGTTAACATCAGCTAGTATACACGTTGTTGTCATTTAAAAAGACATGCCCCGTGTGAATTTGAAACTGGAAACTAATAAAATACCAGCAAGGTACTGACGATGTTTCCCTCCCGTTTGGACGATGCAACATTTCAAAGACAAAGCCATCTTCAAAGTCACCTTCACGAATTGAGCTATTCAAACAAGTAGCTTTTGGCTCATGTAACTGCTGCAAACAGATGGCGGCAGCTAAACTGAAGCAGCTAACGTTAGCATATCGTAACGTAACTCGACATGGAGAGCATGGTAAACATCCAGTGCAGGTTAATATATCTTAAAACCACAATACAATCTTTGAACGACCGTGAAAGATGCGACGAGATACAAGTTAAGCGTTAAGGTATGTAGAAATATCACGACAGCCTACCGGTCTTGGAACTTTAGTTTGGGTCCTGTGCAAGTTATTATGGGTGTCTGGGACTCGAGACACGAAGCAGCCTGTTGCTGCTGCTGCAACATACACCGGTTGACCCTACTGAGGGGGCGGAGCCAAGTCACAGCGTTTGCACTGAATTCCAATCGGCCTCATTCACGGTCCGGATCATAGCTACGAACTGATTTCATCTTAAATTGTGCGTACGAATGAATGCACGACAAAACGCCATTCATGTTTTCTTATTAGGGCCCGAGCCGAAGTGCCAGGGCCCCAACGGTGCCTCTGGCACGAAGTGCAAGGACCCTATTGTAATTGAAAGGATTATTATTATTATTATTCCCCACAACACGTCCTTTTTTGAGGCCTTTCGGACGCTCGAAAACTCAAAAAAACGTGGCACACACGTCAGACCCGGCGAAAATGACAAAGTTCAGTAGTGAATGGGCTCGAGGCGTGGCCCGAAGGCTCCATAACGCCCCCAAACGCACTCCATGTTCGGGATAAAGTTTCTCCGATGTTCATGAAATTCGGTGGGATCATTGCCCTTATGATGAAGGATCTAAGGCATTTTTTTGAAATTTTTTCACCCCACAGGAAGTCAGCCATATTGGATTTCGTGCGCCATTTTCAATTTTACGAACACGTGTTTGAGGCCTTTAACATGCACACAAACTCACGAAACTTTGCACCCATGTTCCAACTAGGAAATGCTTCGATCTGGTGTTCGATTGGGTTTGGGCGTGGCACGCTGGCTCGATAGCGCCCCCTAATGCCTTTGAGCATTTTTGAGGTACTTGGGGTGCTTGAAACCTCACGATATTTTGCACATGCCTCAGTCGTGACAACCTTTATCTGATATGGTGCTTGGGTATGGGTGTGGCAATTTGGCTCTATAGCGCCCCCTACAATTTTTCAAAGTCAA